>JAODAL010010850.1:0-102951 GCA_025379985.1 Phyllomedusa bahiana
AAAAGGGGTGGACTCTCACCGTTCAGAGAACAAATTTGGTTTGTCCCGACCCCGAGAGGGAGAGTTCCAACCCGTAATTTTTTTTTCCAAAAAGGCAGTACTAGCACTTCATAAATATGTAAACAAAGGGGGGCCGTCCTTTTAGCTTATCGTTTTGTTCCAAAGTGCCCCACTGGACGTCGGGAGTTTAAACTACGGTCGGGGGCCATAATGCTTTTAGGGCCCACTGGGTGAATTGCTTCCCCAGGCACATCAATAAATTGGACAGAGACGCCTTTTTCCCTCCACGTTGTCAAACTGCCCCTGCGCCAATGTCCCCTCCTCCTCCTCCACCACCACCACCATCTCCCCTCCACAATTTACTGCTCCATCAACCAAGGGTTAGGGAACGCGGTTCACGCAGTTCTACACCTGGCTTTTGCCTCGGTGAACGAAGTCACACAGGGGGGGGAACGCTCCGCGTCATGCAGCAAAAAATCGATGTGTGGTTTTTCCCGCCCAACTGCAAACGAACCCATGGTGACGGACAAGGAGAAACATGGTGCCCCTGCGCACCGAGGGGGGATGGTCCACCCCCTGCAGGGCCACGTTTCATCGGGTTGGGAAAAGGTTCCTAAGTCTTCCACCGATCTCAAAAACATTCTAAAAATGGCCAGGAAATGTGCATGCACTTCATCCATTCCTACAAAGCCAGAACACCCTCCTCATTTGCAGCGGCGAAGGGCCCCCCCCAACACACTCGATATCGTGTTCCACCCTTTGGGAATTCCCCCTGCACATTTGGACCGACTGTTGAACAGAGAAACCCATTAACTATTTTTGATGATCCAGGGGGTCGGGAGTTCTCCCCTGTGAATTTTTGATGTCACCAGTGGCAGCTCATGCGTAAAACCCGCCATTTGTTGAGGCCTTTTCAAACCCCACGTTATTTGTCAGCGCCAGGACTACGGGATAAAAACGTCATTTTACTGCTTCATGTCCTGAACAGAGCTCAAAAATTTCGGGGCAGGACTGAGACGTGGCGACTACATCTCGCAGCCACATGAGTCCGCGGGGACTGAAATGGGGGAGGAGGACATTGGGAGCAGAACATTCTCGGGTAAAAAGATGGATTTTCTACCCAGGTGACAAGAGGGAGAGCAGGAGCAGCTGGGGGAGGAATGGAGATGGGGAAAGACGGGGCAGATGCCCGCAAGCACCGGGGCAGATACAGTGGAATGGAGGCAGGGACCCCCTCGGCACTTGTGCCGATGGCCCGCACATGCTGATTTCCGGGGCTAGGACAGCTAAAGTCAGCCACCGGAGAGGGATGACTTCTGGCTCTCCACCCTATTGACCCTCGCTCCCGGGCCAAAATGGGACCCTTTTTCCCCCGCTTTTGAGGGAGGAAAAAACTCAAATCTATAGGAAATCCTCCGTAGTCTTTGCCGCTGCCTTGTGCGGCATCGTCCCCCCTCTGACAGGTCGACCGGGGTTCTTCAGCGCTCACTACACGCCGCGGTCCCGGGGGGAAGGTGGGGGTCGGGACAGTACCCTCAATCAGCAAAACCCTAAGTCTGATCACTGATGAGCACTTCCTTCACCCCCTATGGGGAGGCTTCACCAGCAGCAGCACAGGACCTGGAGCAGACCCTGAACCAAAGGTGGTGACCTACTTGGACGAAATCTGCCACCCAGTTTAGAAGATCCGCGGGACACTGGGCAGCCAAACGGGATGTGGGGGCCGCAACTTGCCGATTTTGCAGTGAGAACGTCCTCCCCGGCCCAGTAGTGGGGCATCAAGGGGGTGTCAGTGCGGCGGGGGCTACTTTTACCCCAAGGAGAACCCCTTTCCACGGGAAAGTGAACGACTGACCTTTGTCAAATAAAATCAGGCGGGGATCGGCAGATTTCCACCCCCCAATGCCTTAGGCGTCAGACTACATCACCATGACGCCTCCCCCCCAAACTGTGAAAATGAGCGGTTCAAAATACCCCCTCACCACTATTTTTGATGCCCCCACCCGCCTGTCCACACATCTCTGAAAGTTTTTCCATTGCCACCAACCCTCTTTACCAGGGACTGTATTGCCACCCCCTCCACACCGTCATTTTGCCACTGTCTGACCTCATGCGCGCTGTGGCTGCTGCCCTGACCTCCACACTTGTCATTGGCCACCTCTACCTCATGCGTCCTCCTGCCGCCCTCACCTCCACTCTCTGTCATTGTGCCACTCCGTGGGCCCACTCCAGTTTTTGCCCCCTCCAGAAAGTGATTGTGCCCTTTTTTACCTCATCGCTGCTGTGGCGCTGCCGTGACCTAGACACGGTCATTGTGCCACTCTGTGGCCTATTCCCGTTTTTGCCCTTCCCCAAAATTCATTGTGCCACTGTCTGACCTCTGCTGCTGCTGGGCGCTGCCGTGTTCCACACTGGCATTGTCCCACTTGTGGGCCTTCTCCTGTTTTTGCCACCTCCAGAATGTGATTGGCCCAGCCGACCTCATGCTGCTGCTGTGGCTGCGGCCCTGACCTCCCACTGTGTCATTGGGGCCCACTCAGTGGCCTACTCCTGTTTTTGCCCCCTCCAAATGTGATTGTGCCACTGCCACCTCATCTGCTTCTGTGGCTGTGCCCTGACCCCACACTTTTTTCATTGTCCCCCCTCGTGGCCTACTCCTGTTTTTGCCCCTCCAGAAAGTCCCCTTGTGCCACTGTCGACCTCATCTGCTGCTTTGCTGCCGGACCTACACACGGTCATTGTGCCACTGTCTGACCCCTGCTGCTGCGTGGCTGCTGCCGTGACCTCCAACTGTTATTGCCCCCTCTGTGGCCTACTCCCCGTTTTTGCCACCTCCAGAATTCTTTTGCCATGTCTGACCTCATTGCTGCCGCTTACCTCCCCTCTCTGTCATTTCCACTCAGGGGGCCTACTACGTTTTCCACCCCAAATGCACATGCCATCCCACCCCATCTGCGCTGCCGGACCTCCCCACTGTGTCATTGTGCCACTTCTGACCTCATGCTTTTTGCTGTGGCTCTGCCGTGACCCCACCTGTCATTTTACCACGTCGACCCCATCTCTGCTGGGCTGCTGCCGTACCTACACACTTTGTCATTGGCCACGTCTGACCTCATGCGCGCTGTGGGTGCTGCTGGACCTACAACTCTGTCATTTTGCCCCTGCTGACCTCATGCGCTGCTGCTGATGCCGGACACACACTCTGTCATTGTCCACTGTCTGACCTCATGCTGCGCCGCCTGATCTCCACACGTGCATTGTGCCACTCTGTGGCCTATTCCTTTTTTGCCACCTCCAAATGTCATTTGCCACGTCTGACCTCAGCGCTGTGGGGCCGCCGTCACCCTCCACACTCGTCACTAATGTTGCCACCTGAGCTCCACTTTTTTGTTCCCGCTTTTTTGGCAGACTTTATCAGGCAACACTCCCGCTTCAGTTTTTTGGTCAGTTTTTTCCCTCTTAAGTGCCCAGGAATTTTTTAGTGGGCGATTCTAAGAGCGGCAGCTCATGTGCGGAACTAAAAAACAAAATTTTTATGAAGACCAAACCAAGCCCCTCTGCATATTTAAGCATGGCACAACTTCAAAAAGCACCCTGCAGGCTCGTGCACCCGGAAATAGCTGTTTTTTAATGTGATTCGTCCCGAAGAATTCGGAACGAAGTTTTTTTTTTCCCCAGAAAATTTGGCAAGTGAAAAAAACGAATTTCGGGAAATACGCCCCTCTCTAAATTTCTGTTTAAAACTAGTTGTGATGTCCCAGTTAGAATGGGCGAATCATTCAAGAAGTAAATTCGTTTAGAGTTTTAGGAAAAACTTTGGGGTTTGGAAAAAAGTCGAATTTGGGGTACTTCGGGGAACAAGTGTGCTTTTGATTAATAAAATGGGGTGGCACTGGCGTTCATGGGGCAAAGCACTCTGGGGGGAAAAAGGCATAGCCCCCTTTAGACATGTGCAGAGATGAACCCAACAGAAAAACCGGCGGGGTTCTGTGACGTCACCGCACTATATAAGTCCGGGGGCGACGCGGGGGGCTCATACCGCTCTCACTGTACTGATTAGGGAAGGTGCTGCCGTGGCTGATTATGATAGCTGATACTAAAGAACTCATTTTTATACAGCGATTTTTGGGGGGTGTCTCAGCTTGTCTCAGAGACTGCTTCTCTAACGTTCTATTTCTGATTTTTGGGGTATTGGATCTGAAGTCCATGTGTGTCCAGTGCAGCTGCATATACATTTTAATGCTATCTGCTCCATCAGCCAACATTGAATATCCAAGGGTGATCTAAGCCTGTTCCTGTTGTATTGATTTAAAGAAACATGCGTTTTTACAATACAAATACCACTTCATTTTTGGCTGCTCAATTCTTTTGCGCAATTTACATCCAGGGGTTAATTACCGTATATACTCAAGTATAAGCCGAGTTTTTCAGCCCAAAAAATGAGCTGAAAAACTCTACCTCGGCTTATACTCGAGTCACTGTCGGCATTCGGGCGCTGCCATGGCCCGGGCGCCGACAGGGAGACTTCAGTTATATGCGGCTCCTCAGGGAGCGCATATAGCTGAATGCCGAGTACAGCGCACAGTGTCCGGGCGCTGCGCTGGCCCGGGCACTGTCCGCGATCCCTTCACCTACATGCGACTCCTCCGGAGCGCATACAGGTGAAGGGATACCACTGCGGGGCACAGGGCGAGCGCTCCGTGCTCCGCAGTGGACTCCGGGCGTCTGCGGCCGCCCGCAGTTTCCGGCACAGGCAGCGTGTTTCATCACGCTGCGTGCGTGGCCTGATGACGTCACCCGCCTGTGCCGAGAAGATGCAGGAATCGCGCGGGAGGCCGGAACAGCGAGGAGGCGGAGCGGCGAGGGAGACGAAGCTGCGGGGAGCCAGGTAAGTGATTGTTTTTGATTTTTTTAAACTGCCTATACCTGCCTACAGCTGCCTATACCTGCCCTATACCTGCCTAAAACCCGGGCCCCTACAGCTCCCTATACCTCCCTTTACAGCTGGTCCTATCCCCTCCTACAGCTGGCCCCCTATACCTGCCCTATACCTGCCTACAGCCAGCCCTACACCTCCTACGGGCTGGCCCTATACCTCCTACAGATGCCTATACCTGCCCTACAGATGCCTATACCGCCATATAGCCGGCCCTATACCTGCCTACAGCCGGCCCTATCCCTCCCTTTTACCTGCCTACAGCGGGCCCTATACCTGCCCTATACCTGCCTACAGCGGCCCTATAAACCTGCCCTATACCTGCCTACAGCTGCCCTAATACCTGCCTACAGCCTGCCCAAATACCTGCCTATGGGGCCATATACCTGCCTATTACCTGTCTAGGGGGCCATATACCTGCCTTTTTACCTGCTATGGGGCCAAATACCTGCCTATAATCTGCTTAGGGGACATATAACTGCCTTTTAACATGCCTATGGGGCCATATACCTGCCTATACCTGCATATAGGGCCATATATCCGCCTATAATTTGCTATGTAATTTTATTGGTATCCATTTTTATTTTAAAAATGTCCCAGTAGCCGCTGCATTTTCTACCCTAGGCTTATACTCGAGTCAATAAGTTTTCCCGTTTTTTGGGGCAAAAGTAGGTGCCTCGGCTTATACTCGGGTCGGCTTATACTCGAGTATATACGGTAAGCGTTGTTTTTGTGCTGTGGTGACTAAAAGAAACCTATTATTTCACCGCCAAAAAAGACATTTTTCCTGTAGCATAATTCACAAGCGAAGGTTAATTACAAGTTTTTTCCTTTTGTTGTGTAGCTAAAAAACACCCATGTAAACGCTACAAAGCGGTAGTTTTTGGCTTCTCAATTCTTTTGCGCATTTACATCCATGGGTTTAATTAAGCGTTTCGTGTTGGGACAAAAATAAACCTTATTCAGCAAAAAAGTGCCAAGAAAGTTTAAATAAAACTTACACTTTATTGTAATCCCAAAAAAAAAAGGCTTCATGCAAGACATTAGAATCATCCAATATTAGGAAGGCCACAGCTCAAAATGAGTAAAATATATACAACCGGCATCTTTTTTTTGACTCGAAAAGAGTTTCAAGGATGCCGGAGCCGGGCACCCCCGCACAGAGTGCGACGTTCGAGGAGATCCCCCCCCCTTCCTAAAAGCATGCGTGATGACCCCCAACCTACATTTATAGGCAAATTAAACACACATGTAAAACATATAAAAAAACTATCCTAAAAACGCTCGAAATTATAACTTTCATTAATTCCTTTTGGGGAGCTAAAGATTTAAAACGGTGTATCCACTCGCTCCTTTGTAACAATTTTGTTTTAGCTGTTTAGGATTTTTACAATTAACTTTTTTGTAGCCCCCAAACCAACGAAATTCTGCTACACTATGTTTTTTCCACTGAAAAATGTCGTGCAACTGACGATTCCCCCAAACACTTTTTTCCCTTTCCTTTAAAAACCCATCATTTTTCTTTTTCAAAAACTGCCTTATAAATGATTTATGCCATTTAATCTAATTTTTACTGCTCTGCGGGTCTCCCCAAACATATGTCTTCCCACAAGGACTTTTTTTTTAAAACATTAAATCACGCTTCACTGTTACTGTATGTGATCCCTTAATGATATTGGAAACCTTTTTTGGGTGATCAATACGATCCCTTTTATAATCGCCGAAAGTGTTGGAAATGACAGCAACAAATGTCCCGAAAACGAGTGGACCCAATTCTAGTCTGCACTGCGCCTTGCTTTTTTTTTTTTATCAATGTCGCTGAAACCAAATTTTTGCCCACCCTTTTTTCCCCTGCGATACACATACCTAGGGGGGTTTCTAAAAAAAAGCTCCAAACTGGGGTCCGTTGCAGATTTTCCCCGTATTTCCTATGGCCTGCTTTATTTACCCGCATTTCAATCATACAACGTAACACAAAGTATCCTCATCTTTTTCTTTTAGGTTTTGTTTTTAAATATATTTCCCTGGAAGTACCAATAAAATCCATCCCTACCTTCTCAAATCTTCCTTTAAAAAACCCTTTCAACAAAAATTTTTTTATAATCCTTTCCATATTTCAAATATTCACCATCGCTGGAACAAATGCGTCGGCACCAACAAATTGAGACTTTATAATTTCCCCTTAAAAACCGTGGGGGATGTTGACTCCCACATACAAAATATTATTTGTGTCAGTGTCTTTTTATACAATGTTGTGGGTTTGTCCCTCACCATTTTTTTTAACAATACATCTAAATACGCTATTTCCTATTGATCCTGTGTAACTGAAAATTGTATTAATGGATGTGCTTCATTGATAAGTCTGACGAAGTCCTTCAACTCTGAACCTGAACCGGACCAGAGCAGGAAAACGTCGTCGACGTACCTGAGCCAACAAACTGCATGTCTAAACAGGGGTTGAGAAAAGACAAACTCTCGTTCAAAATACTGCATGAAAATATTAGCGTAACTGGGTCCCGCCGGCGAGCCCATGCAAGTTCCTTGTAATTGAAGGAAAAATTCTTCACCAAAACGGAAAATTTTTTTTGTAAGAATTACATCTAACAGCTGCATTAAAAATGCAATCTGCCTATTGGATAATTTTGGATTCTGAACCAGAGTCTCTCTAACTGCCTGTGTACCTTCAATTAACGGGATATTAGTAAACAATGATTTTATGTCTAAGGTGCACATAAACTTGACTTTACTACAATCGGTGGTCTTAACTATCCGTAAAAATTGCCCAGTATCATACAAAATATTGTTCCAGCGATGGTGAATATCTGACTAATATGGAAAGGATTATAAAGAAATTTGTTGACAGAGGGTATTTGAGGGAAGATCTTGAGAAGGTAGGGATGGAAGTATATGGTACATCCAGGGAAATATATTTGAAACCTAAACCCTCAAAGAAAAAAGATGAGGATACTTTGATGTTCACGTCTACGTATGATTGAAATGCAGGTATAATCAAGCAGGCCATCAGGAAATACTGGAAAATACTGCAATCGGATCCCCAGTTTGGAGCTTTGTTTAGAAACCCACCGAGGTATGTGTATCGCAGAGGAAAAACGGTAGGGCAACAATTGGTTTCAGCAGACATTGATAGCAAAAAACCACAAGGCGAAGTGCAGACTAGAATTGGGTCCACTCGTTCAGGCACATTTGCTTGCTGTCATTGCCAACACTGTTCGGCGATTATAAAAGGTGATCGTATTGATCACCCAACAAAAGGTTCTCCTATATACATTAAGGGATCACATACATGTAACAGTGAAGCAGTGATTTACATGCTTAAATGTCCTTGTGGGAAGACATATGTAGGGCAGACCAGCAAGCAGTAAAAATTAGATTAAATGATCATAAATCATTGATAAGGCAGTTTTGAAATAAGAAAAATGATGGTAATTTAGAGAAGGTAAAAAAGTGTTTGGGGAATCGTCAGTTGCACGACATTTTGCAGTGGAAAAGCATAGTGTAGCAGAATTACGTTGGTGTGTGCTACAAAAAGTTAATTGTAAAAATCCTAAACAGCTACAAACAAAATTGTTACAAAAGGAAGCTGAGTGGATACACCGTTTAAACTCTTTAGCTCCCAAAGGAATTAATGAAAGTTATAATTTACGAGCGTTTTTAGGATAGTTATATTTATATGTTTTAACATGTGTGTTTAATTAGCCCTATATAATGTAGGCTTGGATCATCTACGCATGCTTGAGAAGGGGGGGATCTCCTCGAAACGTCGCTACTCTGTGCGGACTGCCCGGTCTCCAGGCATCCCATGTGAAACTCTTTCAGAGTCAAAGAAAGACTGCCGTCTGTATATATTTGTACTCATTATTGAGCATGTGTGCTTCCTAATATTGGATGATACTAATGTGCTTGCATGAAGCCTTTTTTATCGTGGATTACAATAAAGCTGTAAGTTTTATTTAAGCTTTCTTGGCACTTTTCTGCTTGAATAAGGAACGTGTAGGGTTGGAGGCCCTGTTATTGTGCCTGAGCGAAGGCTGCACAAACAAAAAGAAAAAAGAAAAAGTGGCTGTTCTTGTTTGATATAAGTGACTAAAATAAACCGTCTTTTTCACCGCCAAAAATTTTTTTTTTCCTGTAGCATAATTCACAAGCGAAGGTTAATTACAATTTTTTCTCTTGTTGTGTAGCGTAAAATACACGCCATTGTAACACGCTACAAAGCTCGTAGTTTTTGGGTGCTCAATTCTTTTGCGCAATTTACATCCAGGGGTTAATTAAGGGTTGTTCTGCTGTTGTGGTGACTAAAAATAAACCGTCTTTTTCACCGCCAAAAAATAAATTTTTCCTGTAGCATAATTCACAAGCGAAGGTTAATTACAATTTTTTCTCTTGTTGTGTAGCGTAAAAAACACGCCATTGTAACACGCTACAAAGCTGGTAGTTTGTGGTTGCTCAATTCTTTCGCGCAATTTACATCCAGGGGTTAATTAAGTGTTGTTCTGCTGCTGTGGTGACTAAAAGAAAATGTTTATTTCACAGCCAAAAAAGACAGTTTTTCCTGTAACATAATTCACAAGCGAAGGTTACTTACAAGTTTTTTTCTCTTGTTTGTGAGCGTAAAATACACACCATTGTAACACGCTACAAAGCTGGTAGTTTTTGGCTGCTCAATTCTTTTGCGCAATTTACATCCAAGTATTAAGTATTTTTCTGCAGTTGTACTCAGTAAAAGAAACTTTGTTTTTCACCGCCACAGAAGAAATTCTGTAGCATAATTCATATCCGAAGGTTAATTTAAGCCTGTTTGTGCTTTTATATTCAGTAAAATACACAGAGTTTTTAAACGGCACATACAAGTCAATTTTTCCTGCCCATATTGTGGAGCGCAATTATATACTAAGGGTTACCCAAGCTTGTTACTGTGTTCATTGGAGTCAAATACAGGTGTGTATTTATCATATACAATATCTTCAACTCAAACAGTGTCTGTACATTTAGAACAAACAGTAATGTCAGACAGAGAGGTGGCAGCTCTCACTTGCGAGTGGCAGTGGCACAAACATTCCTGGAGCAGGCCCAGGTCGCAGCACAGCAAGGGGACGTCGCAGCAGGGCTCACTCGGTGAGGCCACAACTGCCGCTGTCATCTAGCGGCCGTGTGTTGTTCAGCAACCCAATGGTTCTTGATTGGTTGACTAGGTCATCCACTTCCTCCCAGATGACATCTGACAACCCCAGCCAAGAGTCGGTGGGAACCTCAGACACAACCCTTAGTTGGCATGGCCCGGGAGCGGGTCGGCGGTCCTCACCTGTCCTCAACCCGCCTCTGTCCCATCCGGTTCCCTCAGTCAGAGATCTACTATGTGGTCTGGGCTCAGTGCCACTATACAGCGAGGGTGAGGAGGACAGTCAGCAGCTACTTGGCAGCGAAGAAATGGGGCCAATATCCCCTGCTTCTTGCAGTAGGCAGCAAAGTATAGATGTGGAGAGTGGCATGGGAGGTCATGTTGTGATGGGTCAGCCTCTGCATACCAAGACCAGTGATGAGGACAGCAGTGACGATGAAACGCAAATCGATGATGATGTAACCGACCGCACTTGGGAGCCGGGTGAAGAAAGGGCTTCATCATCGTCAGTAAAAGAGGGCGTCAGCTTGCACGCCAGGCAGCGGCGCAGCCAGCAAGTGGGTTGTGTGGCCGTGAGTCAGCAGGGTAGCAGCAGTGTGAGGTCAGGAGCCAAGCGGCAATGGGGTAGAAAACCCGCTTCGCAGGTCCAAGAAAGTAGCGGACAAGGGGCTCAGCGAGTCAGTGGCGGCAGAAGTCACTCAGTGAGTAGCGTTAGCTGTAAAATCAACAACTCGGCGGTGTGGCAGTTCTTTGCTAAGACACCAAAGGAGCCGAATATGGGTATATGTAGAATCTGTGGGCAGAAAGTGAAGCGTGGCCAGGGAGCTAACGTTGGCACCATGGCCCTGCGTTAACACATGCAGCATCACCATCTGGTGGCCTGGGAGAAACGTGGCTCAGATGTGGTGGTCCATCCAGCCGATGCAGCAACAGCAGCAGGAGCAGCACCCAGTGGCACACATGCCATTACAGCCAGTCAAGGCTCCACCACCTCTGCAGAAGAGAGTTGTTTCTCTTTGCCATCATCTCTCGGTCCAGATGCACTCTGCCACCCAAGTTAGAAGGTCTGCTGGACTACTGGGCAGCCAAACTGGATGTGTGGCCGCAACTTGCCGAGTTTGCAGTGGAGAAGCTGTCCTGCCCGGCCAGTAGTGTGGCATCAGAGCGGGTGTTCAGTGCGGCGGGGGCCATCAATACCCCAAGGAGAACCCGCTTGTCCACGGGAAATGTGGAACGACTGACCTTTGTCAAGATGAATCAGGCGTGGATCGGCCAGGATTTCCACACACCAATGCCTTAGGCGTCAGACTACATCAGCCATGACGCCTCACCCAAACTGTGAGAAATGAGTCTGGGTTCAAACTACCTGCCTCAGCCACTATTCTGATGCCGCCACCCGCCTGATGCCATACATCTTCTTATAGTTTCTCCATCTGCCACCAACCATCTTTACCAGGGACTGGTACTGCCACCCACCTCCACACTCTGTCATTGTGCCACTTTCTGACCTCATGCTGCTGCTGCTGTTGCTGGTGCCGTGACATCCACACTGTGTCATTGTACCACTCTGTGGCCTACTCCAGTTTTTGCCACCTCCAGAATGTCATTGTGCCACTGCCTGACCTCATGCTGCTGCTGCTGTGCCCTCCACACTGTGTCATTGTGCCACTGTCTGACCTCATGCTGCTGCTGCCGTGCCTTCCACACTGTGTCATTGTGCCACTGCCTGTCCTCATGCTGCTGTTGTGGCTGCTGTCGTGACCTACACATTGTGTCATTGTGCCACTCTGTGGCCTACTCCTATTTTTGCCACCTCCAGAATGTCATTGTGCCACTGCCTGACCTCATGCTGCTGCTGCTGTGCCCTCCACACTGTGTCATTGTGCCACTGTCTGACCTCATGCTGCTGCTGCCGTGCCCTCCACACTGTGTCATTGTGCCACTCTGTGGCCTACTACTGTTTTGCCACCTCCAGAATGTCATTGTGCCACTGCCTGACCTCATGCTGCTGCTGCTGTGCCCTCCACACTGTGTCATTGTGCCACTGTCTGACCTCATGCTGCTGCTACCGTGCCCTCCACACTGTGTCATTGTGCCACTCTGTGACCGACTACTCTTTTTCCACCTCCAGAATGTCATTGTGCCACTGTCTGACCTCATGCTGCTGCTGCTGTGCCCTCCACACTGTGTCATTGTGCCACTCTCTGACCTCATGTGGCTGCTGCCATGACCTCCACACGCTGTCATTGTGCCACTCTGTGGCCTACTCCTGTTTTGCCACCTCCAGAATGTCATTGTGCCACTCTATGACCTCATGCTGCTGCTGTGGCTGCTGTCGTGTCCTCCACACTGTGTCATTGTGGCACTCTGTGGCCTACTCCTGTTTTAGCCACCTCCAGAATGTCATTGTGCCACTGTCTGACCTCATGCTTCTGCTGCTGTCGTGCCCTCCACACTGTGTCATTGTGCCACTCTGTGGCCTACTTCTGTTTCAGCCACCTCCAGAATGTCATTGTGCCACTGTCTGACCTCATGCTGCTGCCACCGTCACCTCCACTCTCTGTCATTGTGCCACTCTGTGGCCTACTACTGTTTTGCCACCTCCAGAATGTCATTGTGCCACTGCCTGACCTCATGCTGCTGCTGTGGCTGCTGCCGTGACCTCCACACTGTGTCATTGTGCCACTGCCTGACCTCATGATGCTGCTGCCATGACCTCCACAATGTGACATTGTGCCACTCTCTGACCTCATGCTGCTGCTGTGGCTGCTGCAGTAACCTCCACACTGTGTGATTGTGCCACTCTGTGGCCTACTCCAGTTTTTACCACCTCCAGAATGTCATTGTGCCACTGTCTGACCTCATGCTGCTGCTATGGCTGCTGCCGTGACCTACACACTCTGTCATTGTGCCACTGTCTGACCTCATGCTGCTGCTGTGGCTGCTGCCGTGACCTCCACACAGTGATTGTGCCACTCTGTGGCCTACTCCAGTTTTTACCACCTCCAGAATGTCATTGTGGCACTGTCTGACCTCATGCTGCTGCTGCCGTGACCTCCACACTGTGTCATTGTGCCACTGTCTGACCTCATGCTGCTGCTGTGGCTGCTGCCGTGACCTCCACACTGTGTCATTGTGCCACTGTCTGACCTCATGCTGCTGCTGTGGCTGCTGCCGTGACCTACACACTGTGTCATTGTGCCATTCTGTGGCCTACTCCTTTTTTCCACCTCTAGAATGTCATTGTGCCACTGTCTGACCTCATGCTGCTGCTGTGGCTGCTGCCGTGACCTACACACTCTGTCATTGTGCCACTGTCTGACCTCATGCTGCTGCTGTGGCTGCTGCCATGACCTACACACTGTGTCATTGTGCCACTCTGTGGCCTACTCCTGTTTTTGCCACCTCCAGAATGTCATTGTGCCACTGTCTGACCTCATGCTGCTGCTGTGCCCTCCACACTGTGTCATTGTGCCACTCTCTGACCTCATGTGGCTGCTGCCATGACGTCCACTCTCTGTCATTGTGCCACTCTCTGACCTCATGCTGCTGCTGCCGTGACCTACACACTGTGTCATTGTGCCACTGTCTGACCTCATGCTGCTGCTGCCGTGTCATACTGTGTCATTGTGCCACTCTTTGGCCTACTCCTGTTTTTGCCACCTCCAGAATGTCATTGTGCCACTGTCTGACCTCATGCTGCTGTGGCTGCTGCCGTCACCTCCACACTCTGTCACTGATGTTGCCACCTGAGCCCTCAGCTTGTTTTTTTCCAGCTTTCTCTGGCATGACTTTATCAGGCAACATTCCCGCTTCAGTTTTTGGTCAGTTTTGCCCTCTTAAGCGCCCAGGGAATTTTATAGTGAAGCAATTCTAAGAGCGGCGGCAGTCATGTGCGTGTCATACTAAAACACAACATTGTATGAAGACCAAGCTCCCTCGCATATTTAAGCATGACACAACATTCTACACACCCTGCAGCTCTGTGCAGTCTGGAAATAGTTGTTTTTTAACGCGATTCGTGTTGAAGTAATTTGGACCGAAACAAATTTTGTCGGAAAATTCGGCGAAGTGACCGAATCGAATTTTTTAGAATTTCGCCCATCTCTAGTCCCAGTGCCTGAGCTGTGCAAAACTCTGCTGTGATGTCAAATTTGTTTAATTCACTTTCATACACCTGCGAGAAGCTAGAAGCCTTTTAACTTTCCCATAACTCTCCATTCTGTTCTATGGGAGTTCCCAGTACACGCAAGTGGAGTGTTCTCTCCATTCTGTTCTATGATTGTTCCCAGTACAGGAGAGCGCAGTGTCCCCTCCATTCTGTTCTATGGTTGTTCCCAGTTCCGGGGAGCAGAGCGTCCCCTCCATTCTGTTCTATGGGAGTTCCCAGTACAAGGGAGCGAAGTGTCCTCTCCTTTCTGTTCTATGGGAGTTCCAAGTACAGGGGAGTGGAGTGTCCTCTCCATTCTGTTCTATGGGAGTTCCCAGTGCAGGGGAGCGGCGTGTACTCTCCATTATGTACTATGGTTGTTCCTAGTACAGGGGAGTGGAGTGTCCTCTCCATTCTGTTCTATGGAAGTTCTGAGCACAGGTGAGCGATGCCACGCACAAGCGCAATCTGCTTTCCATTCTTGCTGACACTTTCAGGGGTCTTTTCCCACAATAGGTGCAGGTTCCAAAAGTGGGACCAGCACCTTTCAGACTTTGATGGTATATCCATAGGACATGCCATCAGAGTGCATGGTGGGAATACCCCTTTAAGCTTCCTCAAGGGAGATTCCTTATTATCTGATTAGCAGTTCAGTGCCCCTTCCCAAGGACAGCGGGGGATGGCACCGCTTCATAGGGAGGTCCAGGAACAGAAGAAAGAAGAGCCCTGAATACTCTCTATGGTTTTGATGGGGCAGGCATTACTAGGGAGGCTGGTGACATCTGTATTCTCTCTATAGTATGCTCCAGGAGTTTGGCTCATGCCCTGAAGTGCCTGACCATTGTATTCAAAGGGGGTCATCAAGCTGGAGATGAGAGGCGCTGGGAGCAGTGACGTAGCACACAACTGTTGCAGGGCTTCTGCACATGTCCTGGTGCAGTTGTACTCTATGTAGACAGAGAACAGTGCAGTGGCCAAGCGGTGAGGAGATGTGCAGTGGCCAGGTGATGAGGAGATGTGCAGTGGTCTGGCAGTGAGGAGATGTGCAGTGGCCAGGTGATGAGGAGATGTGCAGTGGTCTGGCAGTGAGGAGATGTGCAGTGGCCAGGTGGTGAGGAGATGTGCAGTGGCCAGGTGGTGAGGAGATGTGCAGTGGCCAGGTGATGAGGAGATGTGCAGTGGCCTGGCGGTGAGGAGATGTGCAGTGGCCAGGTGGTGAGGAGATGTGCAGTGGTCTGGCGGTGAGAAGATGTGCAGTGGCCAGGTGGTGAGGAGATGTGCAGTGGCCAGGGGATGAGGAGATGTGCAGTGGCCAGGTGGTGAGGAGATGTGCAGTGGCCAGGTGGTGAGGAGATGTGCATGTGAGGAAATGTGTGTTCCCAAGAGCCTGACCATCAGAACCGAAACGACTTCTGTGCAAGCACAACACGGTCATCGCTGTAGGATCGCAGCATTGGTCAGATCCCCTGGGGATGAGCTATAACCAATGAAAACCAGAATAAGCGGACATTCACATGACAGAGTAAAATTTAAGCTTGGAACCCATGCAGATTCCGGTGTTGAAAGCGGTGTCGTCCGATGCATTTTTAACAAATATTATTTTACCAAAATAGATGCTTATTTCATGTGAATTTAGGCTTATTTTTCAGATTCGGTTTTACATGGGATTTGCAGTAAAAAAAAATCCAACTCGTGCCTATTGGGTTTTGGACGCATTAAAAATCACATGCAATATAGGTACAAATGTTTTGACCATGTATTGCATGAAAATTTGAGCCATCCCATTGAGATCAAGAATACATTTTCAAGCGTTTTCTGCATGGAATACGACCAAAGAATGGGCATGTTCAAAGTACCTTTTACATAGCATGGTCACTTTATGTACTTTGTTGGATTTAATTTTTTATTGTTCAGGCATACATTTACATAGATATACACTATTCATACATACATAGAGAGTCAAAGAAATGATCCAACATCATTGCTGCAACAAAGGAACAATAAAGGGGAACAATAAAGGAATTGTTTTAGCATAAGCATAAAACACATCGTAACAGACAACATATTCAATATTTAGATGACTGTAAACAAGGCATGTTATGCACATAAAACATCACACTACAAAGGAATGACTTTTTATCATTCAAGACCTAGTTGTGATTCACTGCCAGAGTCAGCTTATAGGTAGAATCCCACGTCCAGAGTCATCAAGTTATTTTACAAGGCTTAGTGACTTTAGTGACTCTTATTAACACCTCATAAGATGAATATTCAGTATAAAAATACTATTAAAAATATGTATTACTGGATATGAAGATGTGCGGTCTTAAAATTCAACTGAGGTTTGTGTACAGGGATTGCGCTCTCCACCATCAGTCAATACATAAAGCCACATCCTGTACAGTTTTTGGCCTTTTTTTTTAAACTGTGTATTTATTGTATTTCAATCAAAGAATAAAAGACAAATGTATAACAGAAGATCAATATACTGCTGTATCTAGATGAAAGTCTCTGTGTTGCGGTTATATATACGAAATTACAGAGGAAATAGGTTTGCACACAAACCGAGTGTCCACAATTCAGCTGTAGAGAGTGATACATATCGTAACTGTTAAACTAACAGGTGCTCTTAACATATTTGGTAAGTGACCAGTATATGGTGGATAAAACAATCATCAAAAAAGACATTAAAACACATGAACAGACAAGAACAGACTACAGGGGGGAGTTCAGACGGGGGGTGCTGGAGGTGAACAGATGGGAGAGGAAGTGTCTGGTCAGGAACCAGTTTGCAGTACCGCAATTAGGGGGCGATGGAGATTATATAGTAGTTCCACGGTTTCCAAGTGAGATCGAATTTGTCTATCTTATCATCTAGGATGGCCGTGAGGTATTCCATCTCGCGGATGTCCTTCACTCGACTTATCAGCTGGTCTTTTGAGGGGGGCTCCTGACCCTTCCAGTGTTTAGTTATGAGACATTTGGCTGCTGTTACTAGGTGCAGCAATAGGCGAGACTGAGGACGTCGCAGGCCATCGGGAAATATATTCAGTAAATAGGGGGTCGTAGGGACGGTAATTCCCACAACACTTCAGATCACGGATTTGACTGTTCTCCAAAAGTTTTTGGCCTTTTGGGTATAGTAGGTGTGGATCCATTGACGGGGTTTATTGTAGGACATTTACACATGGCAATTAATTAGAATACAAAAACTCAACAAGACAAGAATAGAAGAAAGGTGTTACTTCAAGTGGTGTTCCCATCATGCCCTTTGATGGCATCTCAATCGGAGTTGTGTGCAAGTAGGACTGGCTCTCCATTCTGACACTTTGGGGGCCCGTTCCCAAGATAGTTACATAGTTACATAGTTTGTAAGGCTGAAAAAAGACAAGACGTCCATCCAGTTCAGCCTGTTGTGCTAAAGTGTTGATCCAGAGGAAGGCAAAAAACCCCAATGTGGTAGAAGCCAATTGTCCTCATTTTAGGGAAAAAATTTCTTCCCGACTCCAATCTGGCAATCGGAATAATCCCTGGATCAACGACCCTTCTCCAGAATCCTAGACACTGTAACTTGTTATATTATCACGCTCCAGAAATGCATCCAAACCCTTTTTGGACTCGGTTATTGAATTCACCATGACAAGTTCCTCTAGCAGAGAGTTCCACAGTCTCACTGCTCTAATAGTAAAGAATCCCTTTCTATGTTTATGTATAAACCTTCGTTCCTCAAGACGTAGAGGATGTCCCCTTGTTCTAGATACAGTCCTGGGTATGAATAAATCTTGGGAGAGATCTCTATATTGACCTTTAATGTGTTTAAACATATTTATTACCGTATATACTTGAGTATAAGCCGACCCGAGTATAAGCCGAGGCACCTACTTTTGCCACAAAAACCGGGAAAGCTTATTGACTCGAGTATAAGCCTAGGGTGGAAAACGCAGTGGCTACTGGTGAATTTTAAAAATAAAAACAGATACCAATAAAATTACATAGGCAGTTTAAAGTCCCCCATAGGGAGGTATAGGCAGTTTAATGTCCCCCATAGGCAGATATAGGAAGTTTAATGTCCCCCATAGACAGTTATAGGCAGTTTAATGTCCCCCATAGACAGATATAGGCATTTTTTTAATTTCCCCCCATGGCAATATAGGTGGTTATAGGAAATTTAATGCCCCCCCACGGGGGAGTTTTAGGGTGTATAGGCAGGTTTAATGCCCCCAAGGGGGTATGGGGCAGTAAAAATGTCCCCTGGGCAGGGCTATAGGCAGGGGGGTAGGCAGGTAATTCCCCCAATGGGCGGGTTAAAGGAGGTAGGGGTTTTATGGGCAGAGATAGGCAGGTATGGGTGTTATGGGCAGTATAGGTCCCCCTAGGCTTTGTTTGGCAGGTAAAAGCCCCC
Organism: Phyllomedusa bahiana; assembly: GCA_025379985.1. Lineage (NCBI taxonomy): Eukaryota > Metazoa > Chordata > Amphibia > Anura > Hylidae > Phyllomedusa > Phyllomedusa bahiana. The sequence continues at coordinate 18,629 of JAODAL010010850.1, forward strand.
CTAGCAGGATAGCGGGTATAGGAGGTATAGGTCCTCCTACGGTATAGGGGTTAGGCCCCCCAGCAGGATGGGCATCTATAGGAAATTTTGGCATTAAAGGGGGTTATGGGCAGGTATGGGGGCTATAGGCCCCCCTTGCGGCATGGCAGGCTATAGGCAGGTAGGGGCGGTATGGGGCGGGTTTTAAAAGGTCCCCCCAGCGGGTATAGGCAGGTTATGGGCGGGTTTTATGGGCAGGTTATAGGCCTATGTTAACCCCTAGAGGTAAGGGGAGGGTTTTGGGAGGTTGGGCAGCTTAGGCAGGTATGGGCAGGTTTTAAAGGCAGGCTATAGGTCCCCCTGCGGCAGGGGGTAGGCTATAGGCAGGTATAGGTTTATGGCAGGCTAAATTTTCCCCCTACAGGTATAGCGGGGTAAAGGCGGAATGGGCAGGTATGGCAGGCTTAGGCCCCCCCCTAGCAGGTATAGGCGGGGTTTTTTTTTAAAACAAAAAAAACCACTTACCTTGATCCCCGCTGCCCCCCCCCCACCTCTCCTCGGTTAGGCGGGTGAGTCATCAGGGGCCGCGACGAGCGTTTGTTTTGGGACCCCGCTCCCCTTTGGCCAAAAACTCTGGACGGCCCAAGTCTGCGGCCCGCCCAGAGTCCATGGGGAGCACGGGCGCTGCTCTCGCCCCGCAGTGCTACCTCTTCCCCTGCTGCGCTCCGGGGAAAGTCCAACAGGGGAAAGAGATGCTGACAGGCCTGGGCCTCCACGCCCAAACGCTGTCAGCTCCCGGGCATTCAGTTTATGCGTCCCTGAGGAGCCGCATATAACTGAACGTCCCTGTCGGCACTTGGGCCAGCAGCACCCCCACGCCGACAGTGATTGAGTATAAGCCTAGGATTTTTTTCAGCCCTTTTTTTTTTGTGAAAAACTCGCTTTTTTCTTGATATGTATGGTTATTTTCCCCCAAAGCCATCTTTTTTTCTAAACCAAATAATCCCAACCTTTCTAATCTTTCTGGGCAATGCGTCACCCAGTCCTTTTTTAATTTTGTCGCCCGCCTTTTTCCTGTTCAAACTCTACAAATTCTTTTTTTGTGCACTGGTGCCCAAAATTACACAATATTCCCTGTGTGGTCTAACCAAATACTTGTATAAAGGGGAATAATGTTCCTTGTCCTCTATCCCCCTTCTAATGCACCCCATGTCCTATTTGCCTTGGCAGTGTGTTGACCTGGCGCTACAAATTTAATTTACTGTCCCCAGGATTCCCCAAATTTTCTCATGTCCTTTTACCTGCTTTTTTTCCCTTTAAATTAATCATGTAATGTATATTTTTCCCCCCATTTGCATAAAACCTTGCACTTTCTGTGTTTAAAATCATCCCTTTTTCTGCCCGGCCTCCAACTTATCCGATCCCTTGAATAAACATTTCCTCTTTGTGTTGATTCTTTAAAGCTTAGTAAAACTGCAAGAACGATATTCTACTGTGTAATCCCTGTGTAAGATCATTAATGAAAATGTTAAAGAGGATAGGGCCCAATACTGAGCACTAGTAACAGAGCTCCAGTCTGAGTATGCACCGTTAATTACTACCCTTTGTTTTCTATCTGTGAGCCAGTTGCTTACCCACTTGCACACATTTTCCCCCAGTCCAAGCATTCTCATTTTACTTACCAACCTCTTATGTGTGGTACCGTATCAAATGCTTTAGAAAAATCTAGATATATGACATCCAGTGTCTCACACCGATCCAGTCTAAAACTTACTTCCTCATAGAAACTGATGAGATTAGTTTGACAGGACTGATCTTTCGTAAACCCATGCTGGAACGGTGTTATACATTTATTTTCAGTGAGATACTCCAGGATAGCATCTCTAAGAGAACATTTTACCCACAACAGAGGTTAAGCTTACCGGCCTATAGTTTCCTGGATCACTTTTTGACCCCTTTTTGAATATTGGCACCACATTTGCTATGCGCCAGTCCTTTGGGACACCCAGTAATTAGACAGTTCATAAATATTAAGAATAGGGGCCTATCTATGACATCACTTAACTCCCTTAGAATATGTGGGTGTATGCTGTCAGGACCTGGGGATTTGTCTATTTTAATCCTTTTAAGACGGAGCTGCACTTCTTCCTGGGTTAGACAAGAAACATTTAAGTTAGAGTTTACCTCATCCCTCTGTTCATTAACAGGAAGGTCATCCTCCTTGGTAAATACAGTGGAGAAAAAAGTGTTTATTAGCGGTTTGCTTTTTTCTCGTCGCCCTCGACGTCTCTCCCTCATACTTTTCAAGGGCCACATTTTCTGTTTTAATCTTTTTACTATTTATATAGTTAAATAATATTTTGGGTTAGTTGTACTTTCTATGCATATGTTTTTTGTCTCCAGCTTTGCTGCCTTTATCATTATTTTACACACTTTATTTTTTTCCCTATAGCTTCTTAGTGCCTCTTCACTACCCTCCTGCTTTAGTAGTTGAAACGCTTTCTTTTTGTTATTTATTGCCTCCTTTACATCCCTGTTGATCCACATTGGGTTTTTCCTGTTTCTAAATTTTTTATTACCATAAGGCATGTACCTCTCACAGTGGGCGCCCAAGATGTTTTTAAAGATTTCTCATTTATTTTTGTTCTGCGTTTTTTAACACTTTGTCCCAGTCCAAACGGTTTAGGGCCTCTTAGGCAGGATAACAAAATTAGCCTTCTCAATTCCGGTGTTTTTGTGGCTCCATGACCAAAACTCTATTGAAGGATAATGGAATTTTATTATATTATGGTGAATATTCCTAGTGCCCCTCCCTGAACCTTTGTTACTCCTGCAGGTCTATTAGTCAAATATAAAGTCTAGAAGGCCTTTCCTCTAGTCGGTTGTCCTCTCCATTTGGGAAAGAGTAATTATCTTTAGTTATAGACAAAAACATGTTCCCTTTGTGAGAGCTACAGTTTCAGATTCCCTAATTTATGCCTGGTAGTTAAAGTACGCTCCATACAATAACACCCTCATACTGATTAGTTTTTGCTTCATCTATTTGCCTGAGAGTATACATCCATGGCTTTGTTTATATTTGGGGGCCTATAGCAACCTCCTGTTAGAATTCATTACTGTTATTACCCCCATTGTATATTTTACCCATAATATCCACCTGTTCATTACCGTGTAAATATATCTTCCCGTGGTGTTGGCTTCAGATAGAATTTTACATAGAAACATACACCTCCCCTCTCTGGTGTTTACGGTCACTTCAAATAACTGTAACCCTGTAAGTTAACTGCCCAGTCATTAGCTCTCCGTCCAGCCATGTCGCAATTATCCCACTATGTCATATTATTTTCTTCTGCAATTAATAATTCTATGTTCTTTTAACTTTGTTGGTCAGACTCCTGCATTGGTCAGACATGCAATTTTTAGAGATTTTTCAGTTTTTATTCCTCTCCCCTGAAACTTTTTTAACTATTGCTATACCCCTTCCCTCCAACTCCTGCCCCCTGATAATTACTAATTCCCAGCTCTCTATCTTCACTATCTTGCACGTTATATGTGCAGTTACCCTTCCCCCCCCCCCCAGACTGAGCTATGCCACACAACCAGCACCACTGAAAACCATAGTGTTAGTGTCCCCAAAATAATAGTGCCAAACAGATATTGCCCCATATTGTGCCACAGATATTGGTTGTGCCCCAGTCAGCAGTGTTAAACCATACAATCACAAGGCAACCGTGCCACCTTTTCATTTCACACAGTAATCGTGTCTACATACTATAAGGGGGTTATAATTCGTGCTACATAAACTGCTCTCCTACCTCCTGTGTCTCACACAGAAAGCTCCTGTTACAGACTGCTCTTCATACCCTCCGTTACTCCCATGAGGATACCTGATAAGTGCATTTCATCTCAGCTAGTCACGCTGAGACGCGCCACTGTGAGCATGCACACTCACCTCCATACTAGCTAATGAGATCCACACTGCCCAGTTAGTCCTTGCAGATACATCCTTCAGCTCATCCTAAATGCCTCTGTTCTATACCAATTAAATGAGTATACATAACTCGTACTAAGGGCATGTCCCCACAGCAAGGGTTTTCAGCTGGATTTACAGACGGTTTTCAGTTTTGAAAGCTGACTGCAAACCAGCTGTCAACCATTTAATTGGACTTTAATGGAAAATCCATGCAGCAGTCCCTTCTGCACGGATTTTACGCCGGACAGTTTTTTAGACCGCTGGCAGTGCGAAAAACACAGGACATGTTTATTCTTCTGCCAAAAACAGACCAAATTTGTTCTTTGCCGTGTAAACGCGGCCTCATAGTAGTAATGATCAATATTTACAACACATTTGTGGATTTTTTTTTTCAAATTATAGGTATTATTTGAAGATTTTTAATATTTTAAATTAGTTTTTTTAATTGTTGTTGTATGCTAAATGATATTGAAGCAATCTTTGTAACCCCTCCTACAAAACAAAGAATCCACATGAGGACGCCGGACAAATGCTGCTGACGAAGCGCGTAAATCCTTCTTCCTCCTCCTCCTTTTGATCATTTACGGTCTTGAGCTATCCAGCGGCAATTTTTATTTTCAGTATTGCGCGCCAGCTACCCACTATTGCATATTGTGCGTCCTTTTGTAAGGGAGGATACATATATAAAGTATTAAGTTTAGATCATACCCCCCTCTGAAACGCAAGCTCCTCTCTGTTGCACAGAGTGCTCCCCATGTCTATTTTCTTTTTCACAGACCTTGTGCCCCCTATCTTTTGCAGATTATGCCCAATGCTGTCATCTCCTAGACTGCTCTTTATGCCCCATCTCTCTCACAGACTGCTTCCATGGCCTATTCATTTCTCTGACTTCTCCACGTGGACCTCTATTCTCTCACAAACTGCCCTATCTACGAAGATTGATCCCACCTCAACACAGGCTGCCTTACGGTCTAATACCTTCCAGGGTCCGTGGCAGGAAGCTAAACACTAGTGGATCAACTTTGTTTCCTTCTTGCACTGATCACAAAGTTAAAGGGGTTGTCTCACTACATTGAATCCTCTTACCTCAGTCCTGCTTTCTTGTTTCATTTTGAATTCAGGGGCATGTTTACTGACTTCTACTAGGCTGCAGTAGAAGCCAGGTCTGTAGCTATAGCAACCAGTGCTGACAGCCTATCAGGAGAGATCAAACAGGTCTGTAGCTATAGCAACCAGTGCTGACAGCCTATCAGGAGAGATCAAACAGGTCTGTAGCTATAGCGACCTGAGGAGCTGATGCAGCCCATATAAGACTGGATAGCTAGGAATACATAGGACACTGTTAATGGATATATATTGCAAAGTGACTTGTTTTTGATGTTTAACATAAAAAGCAATCCTTGTAGTGAGACAACCCCTTTAAGTTTGCAGAGGAGATACAGGGAGTTTTGCAGGTTTCCATAGTCTGGAAGAGAGCTGCATTAGGGCCCTGTTCCATCATTAAAAAGGGGTAAATAAAACACTGTGTGGGTCATGGTGCTAATCAGCTTCATGGGGTTATCTGATTCATTTAAAAATAAAAAAGATATATTCACCTCAGATCCATCACAACCACCATCCCCACTCCTTCCCAGACTTCTATTTACTTCCGATCTTCTTTTGAACGTGATGTCACTGCTGCACTACAGTTAAATGAAGACCTAAAGCAGAAGTATGTGGCCACTTCAACCAGTCGGCAGCTACAGTGGTGATGTCCCTTTCAAAAGAAGACATGAAGTAAACAGAACACCGGGGAGGCTGAGGATGGCAGCCGCTGACTCTGAGGTGAGAGAAGAGGTAAATATTATTTTAGAAGGGTCAAAAGTAATTCAATTAAATGTTATAGTTGGTGGGGGAACACTTTAGAGATGGGGCATTAGGCAATTTTTCGGCTCCTGACATCCGCCTGGACTCCACAGAATCAAGAAATGGTCATAGCCAAAAATGAGTCTTTAGAGACTGAGGTTTTGAACAAAGATGCACCTTTTTTTTATTCTCGAGGAAAAACAATGTTGGCCCACACATTTTTTAGAAGCATTACTCCTTTTTCAAGAAACATCATTTTGGAATTTATAGAACTTTTGGTTCTATATGAATCTTATCAACAAAAAAGAAGAAAATGTCATAAAATATCACTTTTAATAATCAGATAGATAAAAGGTATCCTATAAGGAATACTATAATAGTAACTACCGCACGACACAGAAAAAAACAAAAAATACAGATGTGCGTTAATGCCAGCAGTGCAGGACCAAAGACGCAAAGCCCTATTTTGCCCTACACCCAAGGCTAACACACCCAAACCTGAAAAACAAATACAGGGTGATCGCCCTGATAAGGGTGTCCCTGTCTGGAACCTTACCCTGTGCAGCAAGGAACCCTACCGGTCCCTTAGATTCCTGTCCTGACATGTTAAGATTCTTCCCTTATAAACATGCACGGATCTCCTCAGGGGACATAAAGGGGATCTATAATAAGACCAAAGGGTCAATTTTGCACATGAAAGGGTTATAGGGGCCCAGTATAAATAATGGTAACAATGGGCCCCAAAACTCTACAGGAAGTGGGACTTATGATTATAAAAAGCCTACAACCATAAGGTAAGTTAGGGAAGGGACCATGCAACACTATGTATAAGTATTAGGCAGTCTGTGTACCTGTACTGATATCGACAGGTGTAACACGATCCACTGGGCAACGCAAACCAAAACAAAAGTGGCCTACCTGCATCACAATAGCTCATAGGCTGTCATACAGACATAGATAAGAGTCCTAGGTGGCTGCCGCTAGATCTAAAGTGGTTAGAGCCAATTACAGCCAACACAGCGTGTGGCTGTGTAGTGTATGGATCTAATACATAAATCAGTGGCACACTAAAGACTAAGTAAAACCTCAAGTTATATAGGAATATAGGAAATGCTTTACAGCTAAGGAAAATATGAAAAACCTGGGACTCTTAGTTTACAGTATTTGATCAAAGATTGTATTAAGCTCACCTCCCAACACGTCAAGGGGTTCCCAGGCAGGTGAGTCCCTACACTAAAACATGTTACCTTACTAGGAGCCCATTCAGACTCCATTCCCCCGGGAGGGTGGGAAACCCTGCAATTGATTAACCTCACATATTTAAATGAGGGGGTTTTGAGTGCAGCAAGCCAATGAATTGCCATCTCCCAAATAGACTAAAAAATGTAAAAGGGCTGTGCACATCAAATTTATATTTTGAAAACTAAGCATGGTGCACACTAAAAGGCAATGACATACTCTAAACTAAATCAGGGCACACTAAAAAACTAAGAAAAACCCCTCATTTTATATGGGAAAAAAGGGAAATCTTTACAGAAAGGGAAAAATGAAAAACCCGGGGGTCTTAGTTTCCCGATTTGTCAAAGATTGTATTAAGCTCCCCTCCCAAAAAAGTCAAGGGGTTCCCAACAGGTGAGTCCCTACACAAAAACATGTTCCCTTACAGGAGTCCATTCAGACTCCCATTTTTCCCCCCCGAGTGTGGAACCTCCCCAATTGATTTAACCTGCACTTATTTAAATAAAGGGGTTGAGTGAGCAAGCCAATGAGATTCCCATCTCCCAAATAGACTACAAAATTAAAAGGCGTGCACTCAAATTATACTTTGAAAACGTAAGCATGGTGCACACGGGAAAGGCAAGACATAATCTAATACAAAAATCAGTGGACACTAAAGACTAAGAAAAACCTCAATTTATATGGGAATATAGAAATGTTTTTACACTAAGGAAAATAAAAAAACCCGGGACTCTTATTTTTACAGTATTTGATCAAAGTTGTATTAAGCTCACCTCCCAACACTAAAGGGGGTTCCCAAGCGGGTGAGTCCTACACAAAACATTTTACTTACTAGGATCCTTTAAAAACCACCTCTTTTAAAAAAAATTGCAGGAAACTCAATTGCAGGTTCCATCACCCTGGGGAGTGGCAGTCTAAAATGGATCCTATAAGGAAACATGTTTTAGTGTAGGGACTCCCCGCTCTGGAACCCCTTGACTTTTTTGGGGGGTGAGCTTATACAATCTTTGATCAAATACTGTAAACAAAGTCCGGGGTTTTTCATATTTTCCTTACTGTAAAGCATTTCCTATATTCCTATTAACTTGAGGTTTTACTTAGTCTTTAGTGTGCCACTGATTTATTTTTAGATGTATGCATTGCCTTTCAGTGTGACCTATGTTTTTTTTTCAAAGTATATATTAGATGTGCACAGCCTTTTACATTTTGTAGTCTATTTGGGAGAGGGAATCTCATTGGCTTGCTGCACTCAACCCCCTCATTAAATATGTCGGGTTAAACTCAATTGCATTCCTATCACTCCTGGGAATGGCAGCCCTGAATGGATCCAGAAGGTAAATGTTTTAGTGTAGGGATCCCCTGCTGGGAACCCCTTAAAGTGTTGGGAGGTGAGTTTTAATACAATTTTGATCAAATACTGTAAACTAAGAGTTCCGGGGTTTTTCATTTTTTCCTTAGTTTTAAAGCATTTCCATATTCCTAATAACTTGGGGTTTTACTTAGCCCCTTTAGTGTGCCACGATTTATGTTTTAGATGTATGTCTTTGCCTTTTCAGTGTCACCTATGCTTACGTTTTCAAAGATATATTAGATGTGACACCCTTTTTACATTTGTAGCTTTTGGGATGGCAATCTCATTGGCTTGCGCACTAAACCCCCCATTTAAATATTGCAGGTTAACTCAATTGCGGGTTTCCTATCATCCGGGGGAATGGCAGTCTAAAAGATCCTAGAAAGGGAAAAGTTTTAGTGTGGGGACTCACCTCTCGGGAACCCCTTTGACGTGTTGGGGGGTGAGCTTAATAAAATCTTGATAAAATACTGAAAACTAAAGTCCCATTTTTTCATATTTTCCTTAGGGTAAAGTTTTTCCTAATTCCTTATAATTTTAAGTTTTACTTAGTCTTTATGTGCCATGTTTTATGTATTGATGTATGTCATTGCCTTTCAGTGGCCCCTATGCTTACTTTTTCAAAGTAATATTAGATTTGCACAGCCTTTTAATTTTGTATCTTTTGGGAGATGGCAATTCATTGGTTTGCTCACTAAACCACCTCATTAAATATGTGCAGTTAACTAAAATTGCGGGTTCCCTATCACCCCTGGGGAAGTGGAGTTGAAGGGGCTCCTAGTAAGGTAACGTTTTGTGGTGGGGACTCCCCTTTTGGGAAACCCCACGTTTGGGGGGTGAGCTTTTTACAATTTTGATAAAATACTTAAACTGAGCCCCAGGTTTTTCATTTTTTTCCTTAGCTGTAAAGCATTTCCTATATTCCTATATAACTTGGGGTTTTTACTTAGTCTTTATGTCCCACTGTTTTATGTATTGTGTATGTCATTGCCTTTAGTGGCACCTATGCTTACGTTTTCAAAGATATAAATTGACACCCTTTTTTACTTTTTTGTATCTTTTTGGGGAATGGCAATCTCATTGGCTTGCTGCACTCCCCCACCTCATTTAAAAAATGTCAGGTTAACTCAATTCAGGTTCCATCCCCTCCGGGGGAAGGGGCAGTCAAAGGGGACTCCTGTGGGTAAATTTTTTTAGTGTGGGGACTACCTGCTCGGGAACCCTTGACGGTTGGGAGGGAGCTTAATCAATCTTTGACAAATACGTAAACAAAGGGTCCCAGTTTTTTCATTTTTTCCTTAGCTTAAAGCATTTCCCTTATTCCTATATAACTTGGGGTTTTTTACTTAGCCCTTTAGTGTCCCACTGTTTTATTATTAGATGTATGTCATTGCCTTTCAGTTGCACCTTTGCTTACTTTTCAAAGTATATATTAGATTGCACACCCTTTTACATTTTAACATTTTAGTTTGGAACATAAAGGTCAAAAACAAACCTCCTTACCATCACCTTCTTTTTTTTTTTGAGGAAGGGTGACCTTTTGGGTTAAACATAAAAGGGCGTGCTTCTTTGGGCCCTACACGTTGGCATTTAGTCCCAAAAAAATTGGGAAAACTCGCAAAGAACAGAGATGACTTTTGATCACTATATTTACTATTTTGCCAAGGGGAAAATTAAACCTATCAGTTCCTATCTGTAAAACACAAAAATAATTTTATTTTTATAACTCTTAAACCAAAACACACTATTTAAAAACCCCATTTCAACCTCACCATTTAACCCTTTTACTTCTGAAAAAAGGAATCCTTTTTCTATATCAAGTCTTGAGCACTAAATATTAAAAAGGGAAAACCTTTTTTATACAACAATTTTTCTAGCTCCATAAAAAATCCCAACCCCTACTTGGGGATCATCCCCAAAATCCGGACACAAAAAAAGGCCCCCTTTGAAAACCCCCTCAGCAGGTGACACTTGTAGACAGAGGTGAGAAATCCCAATTTAAAACGTCATATCTGAAACCCCCTGTTTCGCCACTAACCTGGCTTCATCAGGGGGTTAAGTCCGATTTGGGGATTAACTTTGGCATTAAACAATCTCTGTTTTTTTTTTTTTTCTGTGTCGTGTGGTAGTTACTATTAGAGTATTCCTTATATGATACTTTTTATCTATTTAATTATTAAAGGGATTTTGCCACGATCTCATTTCATACCTTCTGCATCCTGCTCTTCAGCTCTGTGTGCTCGAAGGGGGGTGTGTGCTTGTTTGAATTGCATATTTTTTTTTTTTGTGCACGCAGGTGCCATCACCAGGGCTTTTCCCTTCTCTTCAAAAAAATGGGTTTGGTTTATGTGTAGAACTGATTTTTCTACATTTTAGCTCACAAATAAAACTTTTTGCCCCCGCACAAAGGGCCCCGGTTTAAATCTTTGCAGGAACCAAACCGTGGATTTTATTTCTTTTATATGCCCCGACCTCATTGAGGTTTTTTTTGTTAATTTATTTCACTTTTTACTAATTTAATAAGGAATACAGAGGGCAGGGGGGGAGTGACGCACCTGGGGTTTTTAACACTCAGAGCGCCGAGAGGAGAGGCGATGTCTGAGATGTTGGGCCCGGACTGAGACTCACGCCCGGGCTGCCCCCCGGAACGACTGTAAACAATGGATCACTAAAAGGCGCTAAACAAAAACATCCAAAATTTTTCATAAGATAATGGTGAAAAAAAGTTTATTTTAATTTAAAAAAATTTAATCAATTTTACTTTGTGGCAAAACCCCTTTAAAAGTGATATTTTATGACCATCATTGGTATATTGGGATTTTTTTGGTTACTGTTCTATATGAATCTTCCATTTATGATGAACCAGCAACATATGCCTGTAAGATGTATTGCTTTATTTACAGAATCTTCAAAACGATTCTTATTCTTTACTAACTACACAAAAATTCTATGCAAATGCATTTACAAAAGAACAAAATAAACTGGAATTACTAACCCAAAAAAAGGGGATTTTTTTAAAATTTTCAATCCTACAAGTTGGGAATATGGGTTTGCCTCAACTTAAAATATTAATGGACTCCAAGTGCTCTCTATGTGTGGGATGACTGCTACCATCTGGACAAAGCACGCACATAGGAGGACAAAATGAAATTAGAAATCCTAAATAAAGCCTCTTATTTCATTCACTTACATTAACATATGAATAGCAATCTAAGCTTGAATACATTTTTTTTTTTTAAAACTAAAGGTTTAACTCACAGTAAGAAATATACAAAAGAAAAAAACAAACATTTGTACCGTGTTCATTCCCATCCAAAAACAGCTGTGGAGTCGCTTCTTGGACTCATCAATACATTGCCAATTGGCTATTTAAATATACAATTAGCATTATTACATTTCCTGCTGTTTCCTAACAATGGGATAAAAAAATAACTTTTGGCCCCTAAATCCCCCCCATATTTGGTTACAAAGACTAAAACCTTTTTGTTTCTGCAAATATAAAAATCTATTCATAACAAAATTCATGGTTTTAATGAAGGAAAACTGATCTTTTTTTTCCAATACAATTAAAATATTGTTTAAAATAGATTATATTTGTTTTAATATTAAGGTATAAAGTGTATTGTTAATGCTTTTTTAGTTGTAAAAATGCCCCCCAAAAAAAATAGGGCCAAAAGGCCACCTGCTGGAATATAAAAGCAGTGACTCACTAGAGCTATACCATAATTATTTCAATAACTACACAATTTTTACCTTGCAGCGAGATCCTGTACAGTGTGATGTACATCACATATACACAGATAAGTCATACCATTAAAACCACTCATAGGTATTGTGGATAACACTGATCATCTCGTGAAAATACCTGTCAAAAGGTGAACACTCGGCAAGTGAACATTCAGGTCTTAAAGCTGATGTGTTGAAAGCAGAACAAACTGAGAAGTTTAAGGATCTGAACAAATTTAATGGGGCATCTTCAAAATTTAGAGCATCTTCAAAACCACAGGTCTTGTGAGGTAGCTCCCATGATATATGGGTTAATACCTACCACAAGTGATAAAATGAAGGACAATTGGAAACCAGGAGCACGGTCATGAGTACCTAAAGCTCATTGATACATGTGTAGAGAACAGGCTAGCCTATGTCACAGAAGTACAACATCTAAGTTTAATTTTTCCAGCACCACTTTCCCAGTGATCCTGACCGATTATGTTAGTATTCAGTCTTCACATGACCCTGCAGTAAATTCATCAATAGACCGCAGGGTGACTTATATATTTACCAATTCGGAGGTCCCCATGACTTGGCCCATGGGGCTCTATTTACCTACCTTATTGGGGGGCTTATATACCTACCTAACTACCAGGGGACCTACAGCACCTATCTAGTTAACTTAATGGAGAGCCTTCCACCTTATTACTTAATGTGGGCCTACACTATAAGCGGCTGGCCTACATAATGGGGGCTTATATATTTACCTAATGGGGAATTTATGTAATTACTGGGCAAAGTCTGACTAGTTATTTGTCAGACTAATTTTAGGGAGCTAACATAGCTCAAAGGAGCATCTTCCTATCTGCCTGGGGCTACCTACTATAAAGGGTGTGTACCTACCTATTATATTGGGATATGGAAAATTTGTATAGGGAGGGCACAGGTGGGAAGATGATAGGAAAGTGAGGAGCATCAAGTGTTTTTGTGTTGTAAATTCGACAAGGACAAATTGTGGTGGGAGAAGTCATTATGGTGGTCTGGACCACATGCATAAAGATGAGGAAAAGTGAATGACTTCCATCAGAAAAGAGGTAATCTGTGATTGTACAACTGCTATCTACCACTATATGATCACAGTTAGTCTTAGTGTTTTGGTTTATATTTGGTAACAGTATGATGGTATTATTCACTTTATGGGGGTGATATGTGTCATGTGGTAGTATTATTTGGTTCTTGTCAGTTTTTGTTTTTGGTGATATAGGTCTTAGTCAGTGTCGGACTGGGGTGCCTAGGGCCCACCATAGGAGTTTATCATCACACTTATCTGTAATCAAGATGGGGCGCTGGGGCTTCTGAGTCTTCCTCACTTAATTGCAGCAGAATACTGGTGATGAACATTAAAAGGGCTAAAGATATATTTCCCCCTCCACGAATGATACATTTTATATAAATAAAAATATATACAAAGCTATAACACAAAGTACTGAGTATAAACCACCTAAATAATGGTTCTACAGTTAACAAATAACACCGCTACATAAAACCAAGGCTAATATTACCAGTAATTCCACTAAGACCAAATACCGTCACATCATGAAAACATATCACCACCACATAGTGTCTGAATAATACCACAACATCAAGACCCCATATCACCACCACATGGTGACTGAGTCATACCTCCACACCATGACCACATATCACCACCACATAGTGACTTAATCATACCACAACACCATGACCACATATCACCACTATATAGAGACTGAATAATACTGCCACACCATTACTGAATATAAACCATTACACTTTGCACACATATAAGTGATTACAGTTCAGGAACATTTAGTGACTCACAGGTGACATTTCAGGTCGTTCACTTTCCCTTTTCTTCTATATCCAGTCCACACCTCCATGACCGTCTCCCGGCCATCACTCATCCCTGCAGATTTGGACACATATCTTAGACTCCTCACTTTTACAGCAACTCCTTACTTGTATGTATATAAGTCCCCTCAGGTAGGTGTATAGGTCCCCTCAGGCAGGCATGGATAAGTCCACTCAGTAAGGCAGGTATATATTGGCCCCCCTCAGGCAGGTATATACCGGCCCCCTTAGGCACGCAGGTATATATATGATCCCCCTCAGACAGGTATATACAGTGTCGGACTGGGGAGCCTAGGGCCCACCAGAGAAGTTGATTTTAGGGTTCCCCAGACCAATGTGATGACATCACTCTAATCTGTGATCAAGATGGGGTGCTGGGGCTTCTAAGTCTCTCTCACCTAATTGCAGCAGGACACTGGTAGTGAACATAAAAGGTCTAAATAAATACGTCCCTCCCATATCCCGAATGATACATTTAATATGAATAAAAAGTTATAACACAAAGTACTGAGTATAAAACCACTAAATAAGTTGTATAGTTACCAAATAACACCGCTACATATGTGTGTGTATATATATATATATATATATATATATATATATATATATATAAATTATATAATCTATAGGCGGTGTTATATAAAAAGGATAAATGGGTGGTGCTTAAGGTGGGGAGCTTGCTGGTGCTGAGAAGGGGCTGCATTGCGCTTCAAGGGGGCACTCACACTCGCATGTCCTACGTCTTCCATTTCCTTCTCTGTGAATGGAACAGCCAGGCTCCGCTCTCTGTTTGCGGGGCTTAATTCCAGATCATCTGATTACATTGGTTAGGCTGGGCGGGGCTTCGTGGATTCAAATCGTCCCGCCCACAGACGGAGAGTAGGGCTCGGCTGCTCTGTTCACAGAGAGGGGGCCCGCGCTGTGCTTCACAGCGGCGCTCAATACATTCTCACTTACATTTCCAGCGCCGCTGTGAGGCGCAGCGCGGGCCCCCTCTCCTCTAGCAAGCTCTCACTTTTTGTTTTATTGCAGCCATTTGGTAAGATCCAAAAAGTTGCATTTTTTGCTCATTAATGTACACTCTGCACCCTACCTTGAGAGAAAAAAAACTGAAATGTAGATATTTTTGCAGATGTAATAAACAAGAAAAACTGAAATATCACATGGCCATAAGTATTCAGACCCTTTTCTCAGTAGGGGGGTTCCAGGGGAGAACAGGAGCAAGACTCTTTGATTGTATGGGGCCCTGACATTCTGATGGCTGCCCTGTGAGCAAGAAGGCATCAAAACTGGACCACTGACCAACCAATGAAAGATGGCTGCCTAGTCTCATGAATCACATTTTGTTCTACTGTAGATAGCTGAGTGCATAGCTTATTGATAGAACAAAGGGCACCAGGAAATGCCCTATGGAAAAAGTTAGCAGAGGCAGTATAATGCTCTGCACTGGTTCTGTTGTAAAACCTTAGTCAAATTCTTGTGGAAGTTACTTTAACACACACCAACTATTGCAGCTCATGTCGCAGCCAGTGCCTGCAGCCATGGATGTACCCGAGCCCTTTTTACCGCTCCTGATGTTCTGCTCTCCCTCTAAGTGTGTGCGCGCACTTACTCTGCCCTGATATAAAGAGCCAATTCACACCACTCAGCTTTCCAAGAGCCAGTGCTAACCTATCCCCACATAGGTGTTCTTTCCCATATTGTTGGTGTTTCTCATTCGGAACCCAGCATTAGGCAATCGCTCTTTGTGTTACTCCAGTTCATCCTTGGCTTCCCCTACTTGATTATGACTGAACTCTGCCTGTTCCGACCTAGGTTTGTGACCCATTTCCACTTGTACACTGGCTGCCCTGACCCTCTACTCGTGTGTTGACTACATCTGTATGTGACTGCACACCAGCCGTGAGTGAGAACCTTGAGGGTAGCGACCTGGAAGTTCCCTGCAGTGGAGTCCAAGCCGCCTTGCGGGATTTGAGGGTGATGACCAAAGGCTCATTACACCTTGCTCCTCAGTGTGGTCTTATACCAAACGTGTGGCTGATACAGAGAATCCACTCCTGCTCATGACAGTACAATCTGGCTATGAATACCACTGATGTCCCTCTGTCTGAAGCTCAAGATCTTGCCGCTGGATTGGCCCGACATGGCAACTGTCAAGGATAGCTTTTCCAGATGGTGCAGAACATTGTGCCTCATCTGCCAACTGCTGTTCCTACTCCAGTCACCACTCCACTTTTAGTTTCTATGGGCAACTCCAGTCTGCACCTTCCTCTGACGCCTTGTTATGGCAGAAATCCTAAAGCCTGTTGTGGTTTCCTCAACCAGTGCACCATCCATTTCGAGGTCCTGCCCACCAGTTTGTTTCCGATAGAGCCAAGGTTGCCTTTAACATCTCACTGCTCTCTGGTGAAGCCTTAGTCTGGGCTAGTCCCTTCTGGGAGAAAAGGGAACCCACTAATGTTAAATCTTCAAAACTTCATATTCACCTTTCACAAGGTCTTTGAAGAACCAGGAAATGCCTCCTCAGCTGCTTCTGCCCTCCTTCAGCTACAAAGCAACTATACTGTGGGACAAAATGCCATCTATCCAGTTCCTCACCCTGACTTCTAAATGGGCTGAGAACTTGGAGGCCCCTGTTACCACTTTCTGAGAGAGGTTTGCAGGCCGTATCAAGGATGAGCTAGCCAGTCAAGACCTGCCTGTAAGTCTAAACGACCTTATTATGTTGCCTAACCAGATTGAAATCCATTTTGCTTAAAGACTGAGAGACTTGCCACCAACGTGACTTGCCATGTGCACCTAGAGCTCCATGTTTGGAGCATTCTGATATATCAATAAGGTTTCAACTCTGTAACTTCTTGATATGTCTAAAGGTAAGATGTTAAGACTGAAGCACAGTATTCATGCATATACTGTGGACAGTGTGTGTATGTATAGTTAAGTCCATATATATTTGGACACTGACATAAGCTTTGTCTTTGTACCTGTTTACTGAAACATATTCAAGTTATAGTCAGGGCCGTTCCTAGGCTAAATTTCACTCAGGGCGAGGTGAAGAAATTTCGCCCCCCCCCCCTCCCCGTAATATATGGCGCTACAGTGCGTCACATTGCATAACCATAAACTCCAAAATATACAACCAGCTTTACCACAATGTTCTACATATAAAACTACTAAATAAGTCATACAGTTACCAAATAACACTGCTACACCAACCAGAATCCCAAGTCCACTCAGACCACATATCACCAGCACACAGTGACCAAATAATACCACCACACCATGAACACATATCGCTACCATATAGTGACTAAATAATACAAACTGACCATTACTGAATACAAACCATTATATTTCAACCAATACTACCGGCGTACAGTGACCATACAGTGATGGATACCAGCTGTACACAGGCTATGCAGACATAAAAATGATTACAGTAAAATTATATCTAGTGACTCACAGGAGACGTCTCTGAAGAGTTGTTCTTTCTCTTCTCTTCTTCTTCTTCTCCATCTGTCCTAGACGCCATGACGACTACTCCCGACTCTTCACTGTAAAATTTACAAAACAAAATATCTTAAGGACTCCTCAATTTATCAGCACTTCTCTACCAATTCCTATCTCTATACAAACTCCCCATCTATAGCACCTCATATGGTAGCTATGTAATATGCTCCCTGTAGCCACGTAGTAGCACCCTATAGCCAGGTAGTAGCCCCCTTGTCGCCAGTAGATGCCCCCCTTGTCGCCAGTAGATGCCCCTGTAAGTAATTATAAAATAAACAAAACAATTACTCACATCGGTCCGCACATCCCGGTTCGGAGCTGCTGAGCTGTGTAAGCAGCGTGACGTCATCAGGCTGCTTACACTGTCAAATAGCTCCCAGGGATCTCCTCAGCAGCAGAGCTGCCTCTGCCACCGAGGAGATCGAGCGTTGCAGGGGGCGCGGTGAAAGCCGCGCGCCACCTGCGATGCTGATACAGGGGAGGAGTCAGGACGGGAACGATCCGTCCTGCCTCCTCCCTGTATCGGCAGCTGCTGGCTCTGCGCGACTGTTATGAAATAGTCGCGCAGCGTCAGGGGCGATCCTCCGGGCGGGCGAGGCCGGCCCTGGTTATAGTTCTATAATGGACATTCAGCCAAATGCAACCAAACTGATTGGTCGGGGTTTGATAATACAGAAGGGCAATGACTCTAAACATAAAGCCAAAGCAACCCAGGAGTTTATAAAAGCAAAGGAGTGGAATATTCTTGAATTGCCAAGTCAGTCACCTGATCTCAACCCAATTGAGCATGCATTTCATTTGTTACAGACTAAACTTCAGACAGGTCCACAGACTTAACTTCAGACAGGCCAACAAACTCACAGCAACTGAAAACCGCTACAGAAAAGACCTTGGAGAGCATTAAAAAGGAGGAAATACAGTGTATTGTGATGTCCATGAGTTCAAGACTTCAGGCGGTCATTGCCAACAAAGGGTTTTCAACCAAGTATTAGAAATTAACATTTTATTTACAATTATTTAATTTGTCTAATTACTTTTGCTCCCTTTAAAAACAGGGTGGCAAATGTTAAGGAACTGAAAGTCTTAAACCCTCATTTTTAATGTGGGTATCCTTAAATGAAAGCTGAAAGTATGAACTTTATGCCCATGTCTTTTACATAACTAGAACTTGAATATGTTTTAGTAAACGGGTACAAAAAACAAAATTTGCATCCGTGTGCAAATATATATAGACAACTGTTTGTGTATATACACACAGTATCTCTCAAAAGTGAGTACACTCCTCATTTTTGTAAATTTTGTATTATATCTTAGGACAACACTGAAGATATGACATTTTGATACACTGTAAAGTAGTCAGTGTACAGCTTGTATAACCGTGTAAAGACGAGTAAACCCCTAATAGAGAATGGACAAATTGTGCACAAAATATCAATATTTTGTGTGGCCACAATTATTGCCACACAGCTGCTCAATAGGGTTTAGGTCTATTGACCTGCTTTTCCAGTCCAACACTTTTAACCTCTTTAGCAAGGCAATGGTTGTTTAGGAGGTGTGTTTGGGGTAGTTATAATGTTAGAATACTGCCTTGCAGCCCAGTTTCCGAAGGGAGGATATCATGTTCTGCTTCAATATATCACAGTACATGTTGGCATACATGCTTATCTCAATGAACTGTAGCTCCCCACAGCCAGCAGCACTCATGCAGCCTCAAACCATGACACTCCCACCACCATGCTTGACTGTAGACAAGACACACTTGTCTTTGTACTCCTCACCTGGTTGCTGCCACACACACTTGACACCATCTGAACCAAATAAGTTTATCTTGGTCTCATCAGACCACAGGACATGGTTCCAGTAATCCATAACCTAAGTCTGCTTGTTCGCTTTAGAAGAGGCTTCCTTCTGGGATAACAGCCATGAAGACCTATTTGATGCTGTGTGCTGCATATGGTCTGAGCACTGACAAGCTGTCACCCCACCCCTTTAACGTTTGCAGCAATACTGGCAGCACTTATATGGCTACTTTGAAAAGACAATCTCTGTATATGACACTGAGCAAGTGAACTCAACTTCTTTGGTCGACCATGGCAAGGCCTGTTCTGATTGGCATCTGCCTTGTTAAACCTCTGTATGGTCTTGGCCACCATGCTGCATCTTTTTATAGCCTAGGCCATCTTTATGTAGAGCAACAATTCTTGTTTTAGATCCTCAGAATGTTCTTTGCCGTGAGGTGCCATATTGAACTTCCAGTGACCAGTATGACAGATTGTGAGAGCGATAACGCCAAATTTAACAAACTTGAGACTTTGTAACACACGAACGGGTCACATTAAGGGAAAATGGCAAATTGGTCACAATTTGTCCATTTTAACTTAAGAGGTGTACCCGCTTTTGTTGCCAGCCAGCAATTTAGACATTGATGGCTGTGTTGTTATTTTGAGGGCACATCAAATTTATACTGTTATACAGGCTGTACAATTACTACTTTATATTGTATCAAAGCATTGTCCAATGAAAATATATAATACAATGTTTACAAAAATGTGAGGGGTGTACTTAGTTTTGTGAAATTCTGTGTGTGTATGTATGTATGACCATTTTTTTTCATTTGGTCATTTTAATTACTATTTGAACCTAATTAGAAAGTTTGGCTACTACTTTATAGGGTGTTTAGGATGAACATTGCTTGTTGCCAATAGGTGTAATGCTTTTAGTTTTATGGCTTAAGCTATATAGCATATCACCTATTTTTTATCTTATGCCCTTTATAATGGAATACATTCAGGTCTTTTGGAATATAATTACACTTTGGTGCCTTTGTTTTTCCCAAATATACACTCATCCAACAAGTAAATCCACTAACCATTCAAGGCATTACTACTGATCTTCAAAGAGCCTAACAAGCATTACACTTCACAAACACATAAATTTGTATATGTATTTACACTTCATAAGAAGCCTTGACACAATATATAATATTCTGACACAATGGACAATACTCTGTTCAGTCCCAGGTGACCCAATTAGTAATAAGTAGTGCATTGTGATCAACTGGGTAGGAGTCGAGCAGTCAGGGGACTAATGTGTAGAACGTTGTGACCCTCTAGGCCAGTGCTAGACTCTGTTGACCCAAAAAGCTACTGCCCATGTTTAAATTAGTTGCAGGCCTAGTGTCTCCTTTTTGAAAAAAAAATCTGATGCACCATTTAGGATTGTGTGTTAGTTACAGAAAACAAGCGGTTTGGCAGTTAGCCAAAAGGAAATAACAGTACTTAAAATAAAAAGCATGAAACATCTCCCTTTTACTGTTAACCTTAACATTTACAACTGGTTTTAGTTCACAAATCTATCCTATCCCTCAACTTTGTTCAAAAACTTGGCACCAATTAGTCTTAGCTAGATCTAAAACCCACCACACTACATTCCGTTTTATCCTGGGGTATGTTCGCACGGCGTATAGCAGCGTGTACTGTGCACGCCACTATACCTCGGGTGTTTTAGATGTATGTGCTGACCAGTGCGTACTTCTGAAGTGCTTTGTTCCAGGCCCCATTTACTTATGCGCCAGAAAGATGTAACATGTCAGTTCTTTCTCCCGGTGTGTATTGTGCGCAAGGGACAACGGCAGGTATTCATAGCTCTTAATGAGTGCTATGAGTGCTATGAATTACGGTATTTTATAGGCCTAAATACAGCCTGCAAATAGGTCGTGTGAACATACCCTTAATGAGTCTGCATCTAAAGAGTTCACCTGGATGCTGTCCTCTTTTTGCTGCAGTTTGCATCAAATGACTAAAAAAGGTTTTTATTTATTGTAAATAAACAATGAAGGTTTCTATCAAATTTAAAGTTAAAGAGTTGATATAGCCTAATAATCATCTAATAAGAGATGTTTTAAAACCTTGGTTACTGCCAATAAGCTATTTTATGCCCATCCGTAAAGGGCCTTAATCTGAACCACAAGTTGTTGTTTTTTTCTACAGCAGAACTGGAATAAGCCAGGACAGGCATTCTAGGTCAGGTGAAGAAGGGGCTCTGCCAGTCTTTTGCTCTAGTGGCCTGACCATTTAACCCTTAGATGCAGGGCCTTAATAAGATGCCTGTCCAATTTAAACTAGCTGCCATTGTCCACTGCACCTCATAAGTAGCGCAGCAGAGGCGGAACTACTAGGGTAGCAAGCATAGCCGCTGCTACGGGGTCCGAGCCGAGCTCCCTATGGTCGTGGGCCCCATTGCAGCTGCTACTATGTCTGCTACCCCGGTAGTTCCTGCGGGGCCCGCTGTCTCTGAACGCCCAGGTCCTCTGTCCCGAATGTTCAGAGGCTGGAGTCACTGTCCGGTCTTAACGGTGCACCACTCTGTTAACCCACCCGATAAGCTTAAGTTCTTAAGCCTACCAGACGCCGGCCCACAGTGCTGATGTGGGCAGTGCAATGATGTCATATCGCGCCGAGCAGACTGGCCAGACACTCCTCATGTCTGGGGCCCTATTCCCTGCCTGCCTCACTATATGGGCCATATACCTTGCCTGCCTTCCTACATGGACCCCTGAATTCTACCTAAACCCTTCCTGCCTGCTTATATGGGCCTCTAAACTCTGTCTGCCTACCTGTATGGGTCCCTATGGCTATCTAATCCCTGCCTGTCTACTTATATGGGCCCCTATACCCTACCTAAACCCTGCCTGCCTATATGGGGCCCCTTTATAGCCTACCTAAACCCTGCCTGACTATATGGGGCCCTACCTATAGACTAAGTGCCATGACTAATGGTGGTTTTCCACCTGAAAAGTGTCAGAGTTTTCCTTAAGGTTTTTTTTTGCTATGCTACGTTGGGTTACTTTTGTTTTAATGGATTTCCAATAAAGGACTTTTAATTATGCTCCTTTGTACCGCTGTATCATCTATCTTATAGCCCTACCTATAGCCTACCTATTTGAGCCCCATCTATACCTAGCTACCTGGGGCCCCACCTATAGCCTACCTAACTACATACCTATGTGGGGCCCACCTATAACCTAGCTACCTGCGGGCTACGTACAACCTAGCTACCTCCACATTCCAAACTATACAATGATTACATTATTTTTCCTACATGATGAACAGCATAGAAACCAGATTAAGAATTTTATAGAAGGTTTTCGAAATGTCACAAACCCCAAAATGACAACAGTGAAATCTAAGTCTTCTTGCAAAGAAAGATGCAATCATACAGACAAAAATAAAACTGTTATGGGTCTTGGAATGCGGAGACAAGCCCCCCCCCTTCACATTGACATGTTCATATTCCGTCCATAAACCGGACAGAAGAATCAACATGTTCAATGTTTGAAAACCCGTGCAGTGGGGACCGCTGCACGGGTTTTCCATAGAAGCCTGGTGTGTTAGTTTGCGGCTGTTTTTTCCGACGGTCTGCAAAACCGCAAACCATCTGAAAAACAGTCCGCAAACCGGTGCCGTGGGGACATGGCCTTACACTACTTCCTCTTACAAGCAGATTAGTTAAGTTGAGCAGTGGTAGTGGGTTGCTGTGCTCCTCTGCCTCCATATAAAAAGCTGCTCCGGGCTCACTCCAAACTATCAGCTTGTTGTGCACTGAATCTCCTCCCCTATAAGATCAAGTGCTCTCTGTGTTGGCAGCTCACCAACTTCCAAGAAAAAAATACTCAAGCTGCCCTGCACTATGTAGCTACACTTGTTCTTTCCCTCTCACAGGTTCTATTGCTGGCCTAAGTCACATGAGACTGGTGTAAATCGGCCTCATGTTTCTGTCATTGTACTGAATCTTCTTCATTTGCCTGTCACTGTACTGTGCTGAACTTCCCATAATTTTCATGCTACTATACTGTGCTGCACTAAATACCTCTCATTACCTGCCTAGCACTATACACTGCATAAGATCTCAAGGAGGATCAGAAGGAAATGGACAGCATGTGAGTTAAATATGAGTGTAACAGCAAAGGGTCTGAATACTTATAACCATGTGATATTTCAGTTTTTCTTGTTTAATAAATATGCAAAAATATCTACATTTGTTTTGTTTCTTTCAAGATGGGGTGCAGAGTGTACATTAATCAGCAAAAAAAATTTTTTTGATCTCACCCAATGGCTGCAATGAAACAAATAGTGAAATATTTAAAGGTGTCTGATTACTTTCTTTACACACTATAACTGCCTAATTACTGGGGGCGGCCTTGTCTAACTAATTACTGGGGGGAAGCCCTGTCTACCTACCCACCTACTGGGGTGCCTATGTATCTACGTTCATATTTGGGTCCTAATATATAACTACCTTCTGAGGGGTGCCTATATACCTACCAACTAAGGGGGCCCTATATACGTACCTAATGGGGGACTATATACCTTCCTACCTACTATGTAGCTAACAACTGAGGGGGCTTCTATAACCACTGAGGGGCTACCTAATTGCGGATTATATACATCTTTACCTACTCAATGAGTCTGTAAACTTACTGAGGTGGACTATTTACCTGCATTCTGAGGGTACCTATATACCTATGTATTGTGGGAGGTCTATATACTTATTTGCCCATTGGGGGCTTGTATAGCTACCTATTTGAGGCCTATTTATTTCCATTCCACTTATCTAACTTTTTTAATTTTTAATTTTTAGTGTCTAACATACCTAAAAAGATCATCTTCCTAAGTGCCTGTCTACTCTATGGGGTGTGGACCTACCTACTGGTGGCACAAATGGGGGCCCTATAATTGGCTGGGAGCACTTTCACTGTTTGGGGTACAATTACTGTGTGGGGCACCAAAGGAGGCACTATTAATATTTGGGGCTGTATGGAGTTTGTACAGAGGTGCAAATTGATAGAAAAGTGCTGGAAAAGAGACGAGTCTAAGATGTTTTTGTTGTAAATTCTATAGGGACGAGTAGTGGCCGGGAAAAGACATTGCATTCCGTACCGGATGGGGAAAAAAAGGGAGGAGAACGACTCATCAGAGAAGACGTATTGGAGGTTTGGGCCAGATGGAGCAGCAAAGGAGAACAGAACAACTCCCATCAGATGAGACGTCTCCTGTGAGTCCCTGATGTCAGGGGTTATTTCTCTTCTGTGTTGGATCAGTGATGTATTCACAGTCATGTGGTATGACCTGAGCTGGTGTCTGACCACTATGTGTCCTCTATATGGCGGTGTTGTAGGTTAGACCTGAGCTGTTGTCTGACCACTGTGTGGTCTTTATATTGCGGTGTTGTAGGTTATAACTGAGCTGGTGTCTGACCACTGTGTGGTCTTTATATAGCGGTGTTGTAGGTTATAACTGAGCTGGTGTCTGACCTCTATGTGGCCTCTATATGGTCGTGTTGTAGGTTATACCTGAGCTGGTGTCTGACCACTGTGTGGTCTTTATATAGAGGTGTTGTGGTTTACCTAGCTGATGTTGCCTCTATGTAGACTTTATATGTCGTGTTGTAGGTGATATCGGAGCTTGTATAGTGGCAGCGTAGAGTCGTCCCTGGTTGTCAAGGAAGTGCATACCTGTCCCTGACACTGTAATGAGGGATTTCTTTGCACCACTTTTTCTTTTGAGTTGGTGGTTTTAGTGTTGTTTATTTTAGAAAATGACGAGGTGTGTAACCAAAGGACATTTTGTAAGCGGGTATTGTATGTGGGCTGGTGGGGGTTTTGTGCCAGGGCTGCTTTTTATTCCCAGTCCGACCCTGGGTAGCAGGCAGATAATGAGAATTTAGTGCAGCACAATATAGTAGCAAGCTAGATGAGGGGGATTTAGTGCAGCACAGTATGTCCAAATGTATCGGATGTTGCACTAAACATCACTCATCAGCTATGCACAATAAAATGCTGCAGTTAGTTATCCTATATCATCTGCCGGTTGATAACTAGAATGCTGGACCACACATTCCTCCCCATCATATATGTCATCTTTTTACGCTATGTTCACATGGCACATCTTTCATGCATATTTTGCATCATAATATGCATGAAAACTTCATGTAAGATGCGCCCAATTGTTTTTAATAGGAATATCCAAAATAGTCCATAGTTAGTGGGCATGGTTGTGGGCGTTGCCATTGTTAGAGGTGTGCCTTTATGTGATTTAATTTGTCATGGTAAGAAGTGTGACCTAGTGTGTCCCTGTTTGCTAAATGCTGGGAGGTATGCATGTCTCTTGTCTCCTACTTCACTTTAAAAGCATGACCAAAAAGATGTACTTTCAAAGTCGGCCCTGAAATGTCAAACCCTTTTTGGTCACATAATCTCCTAGACTGGACACAAAGGTGTTTCCTGTGTGTGAAGACACACACAACTGAGCTTCCCGTTATTAATCAATCAGTTATCAACTCCATTAAGTAATGAAAGTATATTAAAAAAGTGTTTAACTTTAGAAGAGATTTAAAACAAAAAACAAAAAATTCGACCGGAGAACTCCTTTAATTCTATAAAGGTTTTCAGCTGTCCATTTTGCGTAGTCCTAAGAATAACAATCTAACTCCAATTTCTATATTGAGCTTCAAAAACTTTAATAATACTAATTTATTAACCCCAATTGGGACTATTTAAACCCCTTTAAAAAAAAAAAAAACTTATTACAATTGTATTAATGTTGCAAATATATTTAATTATTTAGCACAAATGTTTTAGAAGGAAAGAATGACAATGAATAGTGACAGTGTTTTCAGAAAATTCACACTTCTCAGCTGCCAATCATAAAGAAGAACAAATATTATTTTTCCACTTTAGGTGAAAATAGATTTTCTATGGAGTTTTGATTTTGTGATGCATTACAACTCACCCCTGTAGATATTCACGCATCAAGAGGAAATTTGTTTAGAATTTGTTTTAGATTTTCTTTTTCTCAGTGCTGACATAGATCAATAATGATTGATGCCACTGATGGATTTGAGAGGAAGTGAACCAAAAAGTTAAGCAATGCGACAGCAACTAAGGCATGAGTGGTGGATCCAGCTTCACATTAGAAACATTAGACAATTTGATTCAACTTAATAAAAATTATTCCTACCTCCAATATGGCAATCAGAATAGTCCTACCATGTGTAACATTATTACACTCAAAATAAAAAAATTAAAAAAAGACCTCCAGGACCATTTAAATGCACTATGATTACTTCATCTGACAGAGTTCCATAGTCTAACTGCTCTTACACTAACAAATCCCCTTCTATGTTGATGTAGAAACCTTCTAGACATAGATCCCTCTTATTATAGACACAGTCCTATGTATAAATAAATCATGGGAGCAATCTCTGCACGGAGTCTTTATTTCTATACATAGTTATGTCACTCTCAGCAAAACTAGTTAAAAACTAAACTCGAATCTTGATCTTTTTTGGGTACTGTAGTACTATGTATGTAATTGAAGAATATTTTAGCCAGAAGTTTAAAAGCTGTATTTCTACTTTCATTGCTGCCTTTTTATTATTTTAAATTCCAATAAATTTATTCCCATGACGAATGTACCTTGCACAATAAAATCTAAGAGAACAAAACACCTTCTTAGTATTTGCATTTTTTTGAGGATGCTAACTCAATTAATTGGGTTAAAGGCATCTGTAAGCCAAGCAAGCTTCGCTTTCCTAGAGTTAATTTCTGAAATTTTTTTTTTTAACCACACTCGGGTCATAATCTGGGGAATCTATATGACTGTCTGTCACTGCACATGCATGGTGGTGTTAACAATTACAGACCTGTCAGTCTTCCTGTAGCTCTGATACTTTGTGTCCTATTACGATTTTGTTCTCTATAGTTGACATTTGTCCTTTGAGCATAAAACAGTTAAATTCCATTACTCCTGAAAGTGATAGGTTAATATTTGATTCAAATACAAATGCCTGATCATCCTAACCATTGTAAGATCCAAAATAAGGTGAGATAAACAGAGGACCATTATGAATAAACAAAAATCATACAACAGTATATGCTGCATCAGCACTTCATTTAGACTGTCTTCCTTGAAACCTTTACTTTTTAGAAGTTAAACTAATATACTTTATACAGTATTTTCTATGACCTTCCAGTAACCTAGACTATTAGATAATCGAATGCCAGTATGCATTGGATAAATCAGGTGCTATTATTGCCAGATTACAGGAATTTTGTTTCATTGGCTCTGCATATGAAACCTTGAACACTGTGGATATTAGCATTGTCTATGGAAACAGAAAAAATTACTTCACACAAACAAATAAATTAAACCAAAATACTAAATTTATTTTTAAACTTTTAAGACTTCATGGCTCAGCAGAAATGTGTATTGTAAGCTGAACACTGTGATTTGTCCATATTAGGCATTTCATTGTAGTTTTCAGGACTTTGAAATGTGCTGTTTGCTTTCTCTCGACACTCCGTGGGAGTTGCTGGCTGTATCAATTAAAATATTCATCGAGTAATTTCTTGGATACTATTCGGATTCTGTGGTGACTATTTCAAGCAGATTTGCAGTGATTTGGAACCTTGCATTCCATTTTTTTCAGTGAATTATTTAGTGGTCTATAAATTATTGATGTATTAAAATATTCTTTGCAAAAAGTTTGCATCTAACCTAAACATCCATGGTTGATTATTAAAAAAAAAAAAACAATATATATTTACTTGACACCCAAACAGCTCATAAACTTTTTATGATCCAAATACAGTTAACATACTCTAAACCTATCTTCTTCTTTTACTATTATTTTGTCCCCCTGTACTACCTATCACAACATACTGTTACTAGGGCAAATTAAGTTTACACGTGAGACGTAAGAGTTTAAGCAAGCAGCAAGACTCCAAAGTCTTTATAGTAAATACTTGATATCTTTAAAAAAATAAATAATGAGAGACCAGCTATGGAAACTCATCTGGAATCCATCCTAGGGCTTTGCTCTTCTCAACACTCTGTCACTCTTCCTCCATCTTGAATGATGGTTCCTCTCAAATTAACACAATACATTCTGCACAGTTATCCTAAGACTACCAAGAATGTTAGTCATAATGTGTATGCCAGGAATTGCCTAAAATAACTGATAGGTGGGGGTCTTCCCATGCTGTAACACAAGAAAGATGCAAATGAGAGGAAAGCTAGATTCACATAGACATGACCCTCTATATTGCAGTCTATACAAGTTATAATGGACAACTATTATTTAATTGAATTGTTTGGAAGTTAGAGAACAAGCAAAGTACAGAAACATACACTATTCACAAAAAGTTAGGGATATTTGGGTCTTGGTTATAATTTCAGGATGAACATTTTTTTTTTTTTATGCACTGAATGAGACCATCTCTTACCTTTTAGAAGGCACATGCCCAACTGTTCAGTGTTTCAGTATTTGTTGCACAACTTGCTGATCTCTAACAAGGAGCTTAATGGCAAAATTCCCTACAGGTGTTTGATCCCTGTATCGGCCAATAAATTTAGGGGATAAATTTGAATTGGTATTTGCACTGTCCTCTTCATCATATTATTCAAATTTTTATGTCATGAGACCAAGACAACTTACAATTGATCAACAGTACCTCACAATTGCGAGGCTTGAAGCAGGATGCTCTCAAAAGTGGCCACTGAGCTTAACGTATCACAAAGTGTCATCAGTAGACTGCAACAGAGATTCAGAGAGGCTGGAAGAGTCACAAAGAAAAAGAAGTGGAAGTCCTTTGGCTACATCACACACTGATGACCGCTTCATTGTATACAATGCCCTGAATGCTGCACAACTCCAAACTTGTTTAAGGGAAAAGGAGAGCCGCCAAGCGTCACGTCAGACCATTCATAACCATTTACATCAGCATGGTCTGCGTGCTATACGACCTGTCCACACCTCCAAGCACAGGCATCATCATCTTAAAGGGGCCAGGGAGCATCTACACTGGACGAGGGACCAGACCAGTGGTCCTCAGTGCTGTTAAGGGGTGAAAGTCGTTGATGCTCAAGATGTCAAGGAGAGTGCTATGCATCAGCAAAGTCAGATACCAGTCAGGTACCCTTGCCGGTCATCTAGTCCAAAGACTACACTAATGTAAATGGTTATGAATGGTCTGACGTGATACTTGGTTGCCTCTCACTTCCCTTAAACATGTCATGAGTTGTGTGACATTCATCATCTGGTTCTGCAGGGCATTGTTTACAATGAAGCGGTCATCAGTGTGTGATGTAGCCACAGGACATCCCCTTATTTGTCTTTCTGTGTCTCTTTCAGTCTCTCTGCTGCAACCTTCTGATAACACTCTAAACTCAGTGACCACTTCCATCTGAGATAATCCTGCTTGAAGCCTTGTAAGGTTTTGTCTTAGTTTCTTGATATCAAAATGGAGGAGGAGGACTATTTAAATCCCAATTCAAATTGATTTCCTAAATGTATTAGCGGATTCAGGGATTAAACACGTGAATTTTGCCATTAAGCTCCTTATTAAAGATCAGCAAACATTTTAATAAATTTTTATTTTCATCCTGAAATTTCAACCAAAATCCAAATATCCCTAACTTTTTGTGAGTAGTCTATGTAGCCAGCAATTCCAGCTGCTCCTCCTTTTTGCATCCACCTTACATTTCAAAATGGGGCTATGCTAAAATAACTTGTTTATTAATATAATAATCTGTAATAACTAAAGTAGATAAGTCAACACATACATCATTTGTGATCAATATTTCAATTAACGTATAGAACATGAAGCACTTTCCAGATGTCAGTTGACTGAGAAAGCGGTCCAGCTTCCCAGAAGTCAGACAGAATGATGATTGTGCAGCTCTCCAACCTGGCTCTCACAGCAGGGCCTTGTGCGGGAATAGCCATCTCTATAACGTTCATATGGTTTAAAAAGATGTTCTCAGGTCCCACATTTATGACCTATCAAGAGGATATACCATAAATATCTAATAGAGTCGGGTTCCACCTCGAGATTGGGCCTCAGAAAGCCTGTGCTGAAATGAAGAGGTGGTATGAACTCTCCCATTCATTTCAAAAGGAGTTCAAAGTACAGACGTGGGAGATGGGACAACCACACACAAAAGAATCAGCATGCACCGGCACCATTTATTTTAAATGGTTCTGGAAGTACTGACCACTTTTTTGCTAATTTTGAAAAGGGACAATACATTCAAGTTGTCGGGAGACAACCACTGTAGCCTTAGTTATCAATTTGCTGAATGCCACAAAGATGCACATTTTTAAATCCTTTTAACATCTCCTGTATGGACTTGTATCAAGGTAGTTCTGGTATAATAACCATGAAGATCAGGATGAAACAATTTTATATTTCACGCATAGGGGCATGAGTTGGATTGCATGGGTTTGTGAGAACAAAAAACATTCATTTCTCTAATAAAACACAATATTTCCAGTAAACAAACCTGTCCCTGCAAGTAAAGAAGGATGCAATAGCCTCGTTAGGTTTGACTCTTAGAATGACCACATAACTGATTGCAAGACTGATGTCAGATTGTGCACAGCTATACACAGAAAGATCTCGGAGAGTGAGCAACAACCAATTGATAGGATCACTTTAAGACTGGCATTATATGACAACATCCCCGTCTATCCAACGTGGTACTTTACTAATCTTCACTACTTCTCAAAGTAGTTTGAGCATCTAAAACATGAATGTAGGTGAAGTTGGCTTAAATTGCCATGTATTAAATCATTTAGCTGATCTGGAGTTTTTAAGTTGTCAGACCTCTGTATCCGTAAGAGGAACTCTATTTTCACTCCTACAACGGTGAGAGATTAGCAGCTTGAAATCACTTTGACAGTCTCCGTTACTCTATTGCATACCACAGGGAATTTTAATTCCAACCTGTGAAATTGTAATTGCTTCTCAAGAAGCACAGATGGATTATGGGTAATGGCTACAGCCAAGCTCAATGTCAGAGTTGCCAGTTGCTGCCACATCACATATTACTTGCTGTTATTCAAAAAAATCACTCTCGCTTTCTTCACGTGGAGCTGCACCGAGGAGTAAAACTAAATTAACGCAGGCTGTCAAATGTTCAGAGATATGAAGACAGGGAAGTGACAAAGGTGCGGCTTTTCAAAGGTATCATCCACCCTCCCTCCTTGCTATTAATCTCAAGCACCACCACAGTTTTATCCTTTAATTTTCTTGAACAACTGTCATTTGTGAAGAGCCGTTAACAAAGTACAATGCAAGGAAATAAATGAGTACTTTGTGTTTACCTCAGATGAATATTGTACTGAAACAAAGTAACATACATGTGTACACACCAGTGCCAAGGATCGATCAGCAAATGGCTTTAATTCTTAAAGGGGTTTTAACACCAAGTAAAATTGATGTGGGAAATTGAACATTTTCACCATTCATCATTATTACAAATTCTGTACCATTTTTGTTTTAGCTACTACGTTAGTGATTCATAGTGTACAGCTCATCTGTAGGGGATATGACCGGTGAAGAGAGCTGTTTAGTGTTGGTCGCACATGCTCAGACATCAGCTCTCCTCTCAGGCAGCTACTGTCAGTCTATTCTCTTCCTAGTAGTATAATGTTGTACCGTGTTAGACATAGACAACAGTAGAAGAGTGAACAAATCAGGCAATACCCTTTAGAGGCGGAGCATATTTGATGGTAAGCTTTTGACAGTACTAGCTCACTTCATCACACATGTTCTACAAGAAACTGAGAATTCACAGACTTTTTACACACAAGACAGGGGTCTTCAAAGGATTCTAAAATAAAATGCAATGCAAGTGGAGAAGTTATTTACAACAGGTCAGAAATAAGCAATCCACAAACTTGTGAGGTGTGACAGGAGGATCATTTAATCTTGTTGTTAGCTGTTCGCGGTCAGATATTGATTTGTGGCCTCCACAGTTCACACATAGGGTGACATGAAGCTGGCATGAATATTAAGGCCATATTGCAAAGTTTGACGAAGAGAGCTAGTATTCTTGAAAGCTTACCATCAAATAGACTCAGCCTCCAGAAGGTATTGTCTGATTTCTTCAGTCTTCTCCTATTCTCTGCCTAGTAATCACACACTCTCACTGCTGAGCGAGTGTACAACTCCAGGTGCGGTCATTCTACTCCCAACCTCTGTACTCCTTAGTAATTATTCAGATATTGCAGATGAGCCTCTGGACTGCAACACTGTAAATATTTTGTTAGGCAATTGGCCCCTTGCTACTAAAGTGTAGTAACCTAGCCAATCTGCATTCCCGAAGTGATTATCATAGTTTCATAGTTTGTAAGGCCGAAAAAAGACAAGACGTCCATCCAGTTCAGCCTGCTATGCTAAGGTGTTGATCCAGAGGAAGGCAAAAACCCCCAATGAGGTAAAAGCCAATTGTCCTCATTTTAGGGAAAAATTCCTTCCCGAATACAATCTGGCAATCAGAAAAATCCCTGGATCAATGACCCTCTCTTGAATCCTAGACACTATAACTTGTTATATTATTACGCTCCAGAAATGCATCTAAACCATTTTTGAACTCCGTTATTGAATTCACCATGACAAGTCCCTCTGGCAGAGAGTTCCACAGTCTCACTGCTCTTACAGTAAAGAATCCCTTTCTATGTTTATGTAGAAACTTTCGTTCCTCAAGACGTAGAGGATGCCCCCTTGTTCTAGATACAGCCCTGTGTATAAATAAATCTTGGGAGAGATCTCTATATTGACCTTTGATGTATTTAAACATATTTATTATGTCCCCCCGAAGCTGTCTTTTCTCTAAACTAAATAACCCTAATCTTGCTAATCTTTCTGGGTACTGTAGTCCATCCAGTCCTTTTATTATTTTTGTTGCCCGCCTTTGTACCTGTTCAAGCTCTACAATGTCTTTCCTGTGCACTGGTGCCCAAAACTGTACACAATATTCCATGTGTGGTCTAACCAGTGACTTGTATAATGGGAGAATAATGTTCTCATAATGTGCCTCTATGCCCCTTTTAATACACCCCATGCTCCTATTAGCCTTGGCAGTTGCTGCCTGACACTGGCTGCTACAGTTAAGTTTACTGTCCACCAGGATTCCCAAGTCCTTCTCCATGTCACTTTTACCCAGTGTTTTTCCATTTAACATGTAATCATGTAATGGATTTTTCCTCCCTATGTGCATAACCTTGCATTTATCTGTGTTAAACCTCATCTGCCACTTCTCTGCCCAGGCTTCCAACTTATCCAGATCCCTTTGTAATAACACATTATCCTCTGTTGTGTTGATTACTTTACAGAGCTTAGTATCGTCTGCAAAGATCGATATTCTACTGTGTAATCACTGTGTAAGATCATTAATGAAAATGTTAAAGAGGATAGGGCCCAATACTGACCCTTGTGGTACCCCACTAGTAACAGCGATCCAGTCTGAGTATGTACCGTTAATTACCCTTTGTTTTCTTTCAGTGAGCCAGTTGCCTACCCATTTACACACATTTTCCCCCAGTCCAAGCATTCTCATTTTATTTACCAACCTTTTATGTGGCACCGTATCAAATGCTTTAGAAAAATCTAGATATATGACATCCAGTATCATGCTGCTTGATTTTTTTAATAATCTATTAGCATCCCCTCCCCCTTCAAAAAATCAAACATTAATAAGGTATGTGCATTGAGGAAAAAATACATGTTTGTTACTGAAGGGATTTTAACCTAGGAAAACTATACTGAAAGGCAAAAGTTCTAACTACTAGGCTACAATGTTGCCAGTTATAGCTACTGTATTTTAGGTTACTTGACTTTACATAAACAGCCATTTGTTTGACTTTAGGGGAAGGCATTGTGATGTTAAGAAAAAAATATAACTTCAGATGAAGCATATGATTCAGCAGCACCTCCATCAAGTTCTTTAAAAAAAAATCACATTTTTATTTTCCATTGCTTTAAAAACATAAAACGTCACAACATATTGTGAAAACATAACGCCTCCACTCCCTCAGCTTATGTGTTTCAGGCTAATAAATTCTTAATAATAGCTTCCGGGTTAATTTAAAATAACCCTTTGAGTATGTTCACACTGAGTTTTTCAATCCGATAAACTCCACTTAAAAAGTATCCAAACACGTACCCAAAGTATGGTACGTGTTTGGATACGTTTTCTGTGCAGCAGAAGCTTTAAATAGGGTGTAAAACGTATCATGAATTGACATGTCAATTCTTTGTTTGAATCCGTTAAACGCGTCCAAAAGACGCATATAAACCATGTATCGTCTGAACGACGGTATTAGTTTTACATTGAAAGCCATGTAAATCACACTGAGTATTGTTCGAAACGTGTTTGGGTCCGTTTTTTGAGTCTGAAAAACGTACCCAAACACGTTTCTAAAAAACGCTGTGTGAACATCCCCTTTATATATCAAAATGACTCCACCCAACAAAAAAAAACAACATTCAATAATTTTAAATAAGATCATGTTAATGATTTAGACCTTTAGGGAAAACTATGTCTAGCAGAAGTATTCAATACCCCAAGACAAATATATTAAAATGTAGGATACACTTCCGGTAGGTACGCTTGCACTTCGCTCAGCTGAGCTACTGACATCGCAATACACGACCCCAAATCCGGTGCTTCTGAAGAGGCTCTTTATTGTATAAATCTATAAAAGCAGCGGTACATACATAGAAAAAGGCTGGTCCCAGCCGACGCGTTTTTCTATGTATGTACCGCTGCTTTTATAGATTTATACAATAAAGAGCCTCTTCAGAAGCACCGGATTTGGGGTCGTGTATTGCGATGTCAGTAGCTCAGCTGAGCGAAGTGCAAGCGTACCTACCGGAAGTGTATCCTGCTTAGCTGTGGAGCCACAGCACATCTCAGTGCTGTCTGAGAAGCCTTTACAAGCAAATACTACATTGCCTTGCCAGGCCAGAAGATCTAAGGTTTGTGTCTTTTTGCTTTTTAGCACATTGTCTGTATATTAAAATGTAACTTTATTATAAATCACTGGAGTAAACTATAAAAAATAACTTTTAATAATACCATTAAAATGGTAGATTCCTCATAAAGCTATGACACTTGTATATACTATAATATAGAGATAAATAGTGGCAAAAAAATGTACACTGCCCCTACACATCCCTATACACTAACTACCTATAAGTGAGAAATGCAAGGAAAACGTCCTGATAAGGACGACCCCGCCAGGAACCAAACTAGAAGACCCTAATACACCCTATGAGTGAATGTGTTTAGAGTGAAAATGTGATAATAAACAAAAAAAACCGACGCGTTTCTTTCTCAAGATTAATATGAGAATTCCTCAGGGGTTGCATACATAGTAATAAAGATCTTATTGACATGTAGGTACAATATCTTAATTTAAATAGACAAGCTGCATAGACATATACAAAACATAGTTTTTTTTATATCTTATATAGATTGCAATTGTCGCATCAGATCAAGGTCTGCCGGGATGTGATTTATACTCCCATGCATATGTATAGAACCTTATAACCTAATGATCAACATGCATATCAAACAAATACAGATTGGGAAAATATCTCATTATGGCAAATAGTAGCACATTCGTATCCTATTGTAATCCCAGTGGGGAAAAAACTCTACTCACCAATCTGTATATAGGTAAGAATATAGCAAGCTCGCTACTTACAATTGCTTGGGTGGACGTTCAAATTCTATGCCCCCCATGTATATATACATTCTGTCAAAAAAGAAATGTACCAAACATATGTCAGGTTATACTCACTAATAGCAAGTGTATTGCAGTTAAAAACTGCATCTGATACTTACTTTATTATAGTGGAGACAAGTTTCTGTCTGCCACTGACATTGTTGCATGTCCGAGTGTTCGGCGTCTCTCGTCAGAATGTGCGCATGCGCACCTTTTAAACTGAACATCGCGTCCGGGCTCAGAGATACGCCCTCCACTCTGACGTAGGTGAGGGAGTATTGCATTCACCGACAGCGAGACTTAGCCTCGCTAGACGGTGAACTCTCTGCCCGCTCTGTCAGTTAGGCTTCGCTGCGTTACACAATTATTATTAAGATAAGTAATGAAGGGATTTACGGCTAAAGATATTTAATCATATTTAAACAACCAGTTGGAGGCACGCGTGGCTACAATAAGTATGAGGATAGAAGAGTTATCATGCAATAGATATGTATAATGCATAATACCGTATTAGTATATCAAGGGCTAGAGTCAATTATTTGTAGATTTTACATTTTGACCACAAGGATTTATTTTTTAAATAATGATTGATGTAAAAATACATATATAAATCCTAGAAGAGAGGGTCAGTTAGTAATAATTCGTTATTCAAAAGCAGAGAGTTTAGGACCAAAATTGTGAATACAAATCGTAGGTAACTCCAGGTAAACAATAAGTTTACCTAGACAATGGAGACAATGACTGTATTAAATAAAGCAGCTAAAAATTAAGACCTAGGGGGTACACAGTTTTTAATCTGTGAATCCATTTAGCTTCAGCCTGCAGAGCTCTTCTATCAATATCTCCACCACGTGGTGACTGGCGTATCAGCTCTAGTGCTTCAAACTTCAAACCAGAGCATTTTCCCCCATGGATCTCATTCATATGTTTTGCCAATGGTGTATCTCTCTTATTTCTGATGTCCCCCATGTGTTCCAAAATCCTCTGTTTTCAGGGTCTAATCGTTTTCCCTACATATTCCAAGGGACAGGAACACGTGGCCTTGTAAATCACATTTTATAAAGTCCCTGATCTCAAAGGACTGTTTACTCACATGGCTGAAAAAATGTTTAGTCGGTTTAACCATTTTACAGGCTTTACAATGGGCACATTTAAAGCAGCCCTTCGGTTGTCTATTAAGCCATGATTCAGATTTTACTTCAGGGGTGAGATGACTATGTGTCAATCTGTCTGCCAGGCTTCTGCCCCTCCTGTATGTTACCTGAGCATATGGCGGCAAAACTTCTATAAGATCCTTATCCATCCTCAGAATATCCCAGTGTCTTGCTAGGGATGCTCTGATGGTCGAATGCGCCCGAGCAAATGTACCGATTAATCTAATCTGAGACTGTACAGTCTGATTTTGTTTTGGAATGAGGAGTTGAGAACGGTCCTGTGATAATGCATATTTGTATGCTTCCTTGACCGTTTTTTTGGGGTAACCCCTAGTGATGAATCTTTGCTCAAGATCCCTGGCCTTTTGATGAAATTCCAGAACATTTGAGCAATTTCTCCTCAACCTCAAAAACTGGCCCTTTGGGATCCCCCTTTTTAAAGATAAAGGATGACAGCTTCTCCAACTCAGGAGGCTGTTGGTTGCCGTAGGTTTTCGGTAGACCGTTGTTGACAGTTCACCCGAATCCTCTCTTTTAATTTCCACATCCAAGAAAGGTAGGCTCTTTTTACTCCACTCCGAGGTGAACTTTAGACCAATAGAATTTTGATTTAGGGTTGATACCCAGTTATTAAATGAAACCCCTGGACCCGACCACAAGACAAATATATCGTCAATGTAGCGGGTCCAGAGGACAATGTTGGACTGGGCCAGGTCGCTTCCCACCAGCCCAGGAGCAAATTAGCATAGGTGGGCGCGCAAGGATTACCCATTGCGGTGCCCCTGAGCTGGTGGTACATGCGACCATTGAATAGAAAAAAAATTCTTGTCAAAACAAATTCCATAAGTTTCAGGACAAGATTGTTGTGTGCCTGAAATTGTGACCCTCTCATAGAGAAAAAATACTCTACAGCTTTCAACCCCATAACATGTGGGATAGAGGAGTATAGGGCCTCAACATCAATGGAGGCCAGGATAGTGTTTTCCTCCACTGAGATACCCTCGATTTTAGATAGCAGATCCATGGTATCACGGATAAATGACGGGAGGGTGGTTACATATTATTATTATTATTATTATTATTATTATTTATTTTTGAGCGCCCTTGGTTCCAGAGCACTGTACATTCAGGTTTCATACATAACATAGGTCAAACAAGTACAAAGGTGACAAATTACTAACTCACAACTGGTACAGAAGGAGAGAGGTCCCTGCCCGTGAGGGCTTACAGTCTACGAGGAAGGTGGGAAGAGACAGAAGGTGAGGGGCAGACATGGTTATGGATAGTGTAGTGACAGCAGGGTTATTGTTGGTTATAGGCAATCCTGAAGAAATGGGTTTTCAGGTTGCCTTTGAAGCTGGTGAGAGTGGGGGAGAGTCTGAGGTGTTGGGGCAGTGAGTTCCAGAGTGTGGATGAAGCACGGGAGAAGTCTTGGAGACGGTTGTGTGAGGAGCTGATAAGGGGAGAGCAGAGAAGAAGGTCCTGTGAGGAGCGGAGGTTGCGTGAGGGAGATATCTGGAGATTAGAGCAGAGATGTATGGAGGGGAATGGTTATGGAGAGCCTTGTAGGTCAAGGTTGCTAACTTGAACTGGATTCGCTGGGCAATGGGAAGCCAGTGAAGGGATTGGCAGAGGGGAGAGGCAGAGGAGTAGCGAGGAGAGAGGT
Source organism: Phyllomedusa bahiana (assembly GCA_025379985.1). Taxonomy (NCBI): domain Eukaryota; kingdom Metazoa; phylum Chordata; class Amphibia; order Anura; family Hylidae; genus Phyllomedusa; species Phyllomedusa bahiana. The sequence goes on from JAODAL010010850.1 coordinate 57,523, forward strand.
GAATCAGACGGGCAGCAGAGTTAAGGATGGATTGGAGGGGAGTGAGGGTGCTAGCTGGGAGGCCACAGAGAAGGATGTTGCAGTAGTCTAGGCGGGAGATAACGAGGGCATGGACCAGCATTTTTGTGCTTTCGAAGTTAAGGAAAGAACGGATACGGGAGATATTTTTCAGGTGGAGGCGGCAGGTGGATGTGAGGGTTTGGATGTGTGGTTTGAAGGACAGATTGGAGTCAAGGGTTATCCCAAGGCAGCGGACTTGTGGAGCTGGTGAGAGAGTGTAGCCATTGACTGTGATAGAGAGATCAGGTGGAGGGGTGGAGTTGGATGGTGGAAAGATGATGAATTCAGTTTTCTCCACGTTTAGCTTCAGGAGACGTGAGGAGAAGAAGGAGGATATGGACGAAAGACAGTCAGGGATCCGGGAGAGTAGAGAAGTGACATCTGGGCGGAGATGTAGAGTTTGGGTGTCATCAGCATACAGATGGTATTGAAAGCCATGCGATGCTATTAGTTGACCCAGACCACTAGTGTAGATAGAAAAGAGTAGTGGGCCCAGGACAGACCCCTGGGGTACACCAACAGAGAGAGGCCGGGGGGAGGAGGTGGTGCGTGAGTGAGAGACGCTGAAAGTCCGATCAGTGAGGTAGGAGGAGATCCAGGAAAGAGCCAAGTCCGTGATGACGAGGGAACAGAGGATTTGTAGCAGGAGGGAATGGTTGACAGTGTCAAAGGCAGAGGACAGGTCTAGGAGGAGAAGCACAGAGTAGTGGCGTGAGGCTTTGGCCTTTGCTAGGTCGTTGGTGACTTTGGTTAGGGCGGTTTCTGTAGAGTGGTGGGGTCGGAAACCAGATTGCAGTGGGTCAAGGAGAGAGTTGGTGAATAGATGAGAGGAAAGTTGAAGATGGACTTATCCAAATAGATACCAATATTTTGTGTCAGGCTATTAATGCCTGACACAATCGGCCGCCCTTTTAGTGGCGTTAAACCCTTATGAACCTTGGAGAGGGCATAAAAGGTAGCTATTTGTGGAGATTTTACAGCCAGAAATTTATATTCATTCTCATCAATAAGCCCATCTTGTTTAGCATGATCTAGAATTTCTAAAAGTTCCTTTTGATATGTTGGAGTTGGATCTTGGGGAGGATCTCATAGCTGGAGCTATCGTCTAAAATGGTTTGGCACATTTTTGCATAATCAGCTCTTTTCAGGAGGACAATGTTGCCCCCCTTATCAGAGGGTTTTATTATTATATCCATATCTCTCTCCAAGGTTCGCAGGGCCTGTGTTTGCATGGAATTAAGATTGGATATCCTTCGATCCTGTTGTATTTCTGACAGGTCTTTTAGAATTAATTTACGAAACACATCAATGCAGGATACATCGCCCACTGGTGGTGAATATGTATTTTTAATCCTGCTTTGTGTGAAAGGTCCTTTGCCAATCTCCCGACTACTCTCCCTTTGTAATTCATTTCGCCATTGTCTAGGTAAACTTATTGTTTACCTGGAGTTACCCACGATTTGTATTCACAATTTTGGTCCTAAACTTTCTGCTTTTGAATAACGAATTATTACTAACTGACCCTCTCTTCTAGGATTTATATATGTATTTTTACATCAATCATTATTTAAAAAAATAAATCCTTGTGGTCAAAATGTAAAATCTACAAACAATTGACTCTATCCCTTGATATACTAATACGGTATTATGCATTATACATATCTATTGCATGATAACTCTTCTATCCTCATACCTACTGTAGCCACACGTGCCTCCAACTAGTTGTTTAAATATGATTAAATATCTTTAGCCGTAAATCCCTTCATTACTTATCTTAACAATAATTGTGTAACGCAGCGAAGCCTAACTGACAGAGCGGGCAGAGAATTCACTGTCTAGCGAGGCTAAGTCTCGCTGTCGGTGAATGCAATACTCCCTCACCTTACGTAAAGAGTGGGGGCGTATCTCTGAGCCCGGACGGGGATGTTCAGTTTAAAAAGGTGGCAATGCGCACATTTGACGAGAGACGCCGAACACTGGACATGCAACAATGTCAGTGGCAGACAGAAAACTTGTCTCCAATAAAATTTAAAGTAAGTATCAGATGCGTTTTTAATGCAATACACTTGCTTTTAGTGAGTAAAACCCGGGACACTGTTTGGTACATTTCTTTTTTGACAGAATTTTTATAAAATGGGGGGCATTAGAATTTGAACGTCCACCCAAGCAATTGTAAGTAGCGAGCTTGCTATATTCTTACCTATATAAAAATTGGTGAGTAGAGTTTTTTCCCCACGGGGGTTTTACAATAGGATACGAATGTGCTACTATTTGCCAGAATGAGATATTTTTCCAATCTGTATCTGTTTGTATGCATGTTGATCATTAGGTTATAAGGTTCTATACATATGCATGGGGAGTATAAATCACATCCCGGGAGTCCTTGATTTTGATGCGACAATTGCAATCTATATAAGATATAAAAAAACTATGTTTTGTATATGTCTATGCAGTTTTTCTATTTAAATTAAAATTTTTGTACCTACATGTCAATAAGATCTTTATTACTTGTATGCAACCCTGAGGAATTCTCATATTAATCTTGAGAAAGAAATGCGTCTGATTTTTTTGTTTTATTATCACATTTCACTCTAAACACATTCACTCATAGGGTGTATTAGGGGCTTCAGTTTGGTTCCTGCGGGGTCGTTTCCCTTTTCAGGCGTTTTTCCTTGCATTTCTCACTTATAGGGGAGTTAGTGTATAGGGATTTTGTAGGGGCAGTGTACAAATTTTTTTTCCATATTTATCTTATATTATAGTATATACAAGTGTCATAGCTTTATGAGGAAATCTACCTTTTTATGGTATTTATTTAAAAGTTTTTTTTTTTATTTTACGCCAGTGATTTGTAAGTTGTTTTGTAAACATCTATAGATACTGGTATTGAGAGGTTACCCTACATTACCTCTCTTATTATTTATTTGTAACTTTATTATATAAAGATGTCAGAAAAAAAAACTAAATCCCTATTAATACCCCTAAAAAAACTAACTAATCCTTACCAACAAACTTGATGTAATCACCCCGATAATGGTGTCCCCTGACTACAACACCCTATTATTTCCTAATGTACAAAACTTACTCTAAACATTGAGGAATATAACTATAAGGGGCCGGTCACATGGTTTTTTCGGATCCGTGTTGGATCCAAAAACGCATTGGCAATCGGATTCAACACGTATCCAACACACAGCTGTGTGTTTGGATCAGTGTTGAATGCAGCAGCATCGCACCCTATCGTTTATTATAGGGCTCCTGCTGCATCTTTCGGACCAAGAATTTACCATGTCAATTCTTAGAACGGATCCGCAAGACGCACTGAGACCCCCCATTGGCAATCCATTTGTTTTAAAACGCGATGTGTGCTTCATATTAAAAGCAATGTAAATCACATTGCTATTTATTAGATGCGTGTTTGGGTCCGTTTAATGTCTGACAGACGGATCCAAACATGCAGCTAAAAGCGTATGTTTACACGGAGTCAACATGTCGTGTGAACATACCCTAAGGCCATGTTCACACGGCAATATCCTGGACGTATTTTAGTCCGTAATAACGCGCCGGAGTGCGCAAATAACGGGCTGAATACTTCCTAGTAACTACGGTAATCCTCAGTTCTCATAGAGAACTATGAATTATGTCTCCTCTCCCTGCTCGGCGAATAGGCCGGGCGGAGAGATAAGTGACATGTGAATTACTAGCGGCGTATACGCGCCGCTGGTAATGCAAGTCAGTGGGCCGGCGAGGCGCCGGCCCCCCGCTCCGCCCCCGGCCACACAGCGTAATTGCGGGGCGTAATTACGTCCCGCAGTTAAGCCGTGTGAACATAGCCTAAAGGTAAAATGATCTAGATAGTTTATGGGCTATGATGATGGGTTTTTTTTCTGATATCGGTGTATAATAAAAGTTACGTTTTAATATATTTGTCTTACACAACATATTGTTGTAGTTTCAGATCATAAGCCACTGTTTCTTCTCACCAACATATAGTCGAGCCTTAAACCAACTACACCAAAAGCAGTGATCTCATTTCTGAAAGTCAAGTACCATGAAGGCACTGAGTGGCCCTAAGTGCCAAGTGGGATCATTCAAAACAAATTGAGAGACCCAATAAATTCTTTTAACACACTTTTAAGAGGTTACAATTGTCGTTTTTATTTTCCCTCTTCTGTCTATTTTTTGCTATTTATGCTGGATTAAGGTCTGTGGAATCCAGGTCATCTGATGCTGCACTCCAGTTTTCTGATGGTTCTCATAATGCCTGAAGGTATGTTTCATGTTAACGTCCTGTGAAAATGAAATGCAGTCTATTAGACAAAAACAGATTTCTACTACTGTCCACTGCCAGTTTTTCTTAGCCCAAGCAAGTCTCTTATTGCTTTTCTTTGTCGTGATTTTATTGCAGTGCCTGATTCACAAAATCATTCTGAACAGTTGATGGAATGTATCTGCTACTTGAATTCAGTGAAGAATTTATTAATCTTCTAATATGAGTAACACTTGGCCTGATTTTCTATGAAAGCCTGCACCAAGCACTGTAAAGTTCCTGGCACTGTACTGGAACAAACTTTAAACATCGTTGCAATTTTCCCGAATTATTGATCTTCATTTCTGAAGCCAGTGACAGACCGTAGTTGTTTCCTTCCATTTTGTGTTTATAACATCTGTGAGGTTCGATACATTTCAGGTATAACAGAATGCAAACCTTGGATATTCTGATCTCGCAGTAATGCTTCTTCTCATCTGTCCTGTCCTCTACTTTTCATCTATTCAGTAGGTTAGCAAAAAGTAGAATAAAAGATGAAACGGTCGGATCAGATTACACTGATTATTTGTAGTCTGTTACTATAGAGCTATACAGGCTTCTATTGACGATTTAGACACAAAAAAAATGTAAGCTTAATCTTACATGTAGGATGGATTTGAGCAGAACTTAACGTGTAATGCACCAACACTTTAAGCATGACCTTTGAATTCTAAATTTCTAGGACTGTAAGAAACCCACTTTGTCAAGTGGGTCCAGATTTTTTTTACTTGTACCTATTTTTTATTAAAATGAATGTTGATTGCGTGCTTCACGATCTGTTTCTGCACATTATATGATCCTTTATATGAAATGCTGAAATAATGGGCTGTTTTTTAGGTGTTATCTACAGGGTCTTTGGCTTGGTCCTTGTTTTCCTCTTTTTTTTTTTTATTTTAGACAAGTATGACCCATGCATGTCTAACTTAGAAGCCTTCACATCGAAATTTCAGTATTAAACAAAGGGTAAATACGTTGGAAAACAAGGAGTAAATACCTTGCAAAAAAAAAAGTAAAAAGTGATGCATATTCAAACATCAACACCATAATAGTGGTTGCGGTCCACAGACTTTAATTATCTGGAAGAAATAAGAGTGCACATCACTGCTATCTGTCTAATATGAAATGGAACACAATTATCCAATCACATTGTCTTGTATATGAAGCAGTTAGACATAGTGAAGGGTAACTCATGCACAACCCAGAGATGCCACCGCTAAATAAGGAGAAATTAATCAGCATTTGTGTTTTCTGGTTTATGTGATATAAGATGAAGCATTTTTCTCCCCCCTGCTCTGAGCTCATAAGGCTTGAAAACACCTTTCCTCGTGTGATATTGTAAATAGCAAAAAACACATTTAATAGTTTTTAAATTTTATTTCTGCACAAAAAATTTAATATTTTGCATGTTCCAGTCCTTGATACCTTCAAATATTTACTAGTGATGAAAATATGACTAACCGGTAATGAATTGCAGCCATAAGGAAACAGTTAAAGAACTAATCCAGACAAAGCTGATATACAGTGTTGTGCCTTGTGGGAATGATGCATTACACAGGAATTAGGAGAACATTAAAGAGAGTAATAGCGTACTTTGGATTTGGGTCTACCTGGTCTAACCTAAATTTTGCTGGAAATCACAGGAAAGTTGGGCAACAATTTGGCAGCTGATAGGAAAAAAGGAAGAACATCAGTCAATACAAAATACACTTCCTGTATCCGGTTTTACTGGCAGGCTGCTGATTGGTTGCCCAATTTTCCTGTTAAATCTGAACAATAAAAGACAGCTTCCCTGTGTTATGCCCACCCCTCCAGTCCCGTATTATGCTTTTTTGGTTTTGACCAGTGTTCTTTTAATTGAAAAATGCAACTAGAACACTACTGTAACTGTATAGTTCTGCTCCTGGCCGTGTTTGTGACAAAAAGCAGGTGTTTACCTTAAATACATCCCAATATATGTGTGTGCATGTATGTAATAGTCTCCAAAAAAAGCTGCTGAAACATGTTGGGGAGGTCAGGCATGACATTTTAATTTGTGATTTCTCACCTCTTTCTACAAGTGTTACCCACTGCAGAGGGTCTGACAAGGAAACCTTATATGTTTTATGTCCATCGAATTAGGGAGGATTGCCGTAGTGCACAGGTGTCAAACTTCCGGCCCTCCAGCTGTTGGGAAACTACAACTCCCATCATGCATTTGTATAATCTATAACAGTGGGCATGATGGGAGTTGTAGTTTCCCAACAGCTGGAGGGCCGGCAGTTTGACACCCCTGCCCTAGTGGGAGGTTTTGGATCCCTTATTGGAGTTAGTACATTACTGTATATATAAGGCTCCCCTGTTGATAGGTGGGGTTCCACCAGATTTGATAATAGAAAAGGAGTTATTCCTTCAAAACTAGAAATGGATACATTGAGAGGTTAGAAATCAGGTTTTTAATAGTGTGTATAGAGGTTTAGTGTTATACAGAATAAAAGTTATGTTTTAGTGCTTTATAGATTGAGAACTGTTAAGAGTTCAAGTTTGCCTATGGCAAAATAGAAAATATAGTCATGTATGTAATATACACATACACAGAGAGAGAGAGAGAGACTTCAAATACTTGAAGTTCCTCCTCGCACCCTATAGAGTTCCATAAAAATCTATGTATGCACGGTCTAAGATATTCAACATTAATACAAGACAAAGAAACAATCAGTTCTAAAACAATGGTTTTCAAAAACATTTTTAATCAAATTTTATTAAAGTCCAGGAAGTGGCAAAACTTGACATGCAATGGGAAAAACTGAAAACAGGAAAAAAAAAAAAAAAAACAGGAGAAAATGAATGCTAAATCAGTAATATCACAACTGTAAGAACTGTGCGATAACTACTAAACGAAAGCTGAATACTTTATAAAAATCATTCACCCTTGGATTGTTATTATTAAGACAGTGGAAAATGGTTGTCAGTAATTTGGTTGACAAAAGTAAAGCCCAAACATATATATTTTATATATATGTATATGTATGTTTTATATATATATATTATATATATTATATATATATATATATATATATATATATATGTATATGTATGGGATATATATATATATATATATATGTATATGTATGTATTATATATATATATATATATTATATATATATATATATATATAAAATATTCCATAAAGCTTTGGTCTGTAGATGTAACAGGCAGTGAACATTTTATTACCTATAAATTGACTTGTGTTGACTGCTATGAAATATACCTCTTGTAAATATTGATGGTGCTTATAATAATACATTATGTGTCCTTTTAAAAAGAAGTCACTTTATTTCCTAGCTGTTCATTAGAATTTATATACACAGCTCTTTCCACAAAGAGGAAAAGGAATAATCTTATAGTTCACATTCAACGGGACTACGTGTCTGAAAGCAGAAGAAAAACAATCTAAGCTAACCAGTCAGTAGAAGGCGTTGCTGGCTCCATGGACATACTCTAGCTGATGAGACAATCAAAGCGACAATTTCACTTAGAATGTTACCAACAATAAAACCCAATAGTATTTGTAAGCCAAGTAAAGGTGAATATTAATACATACTGGGATAAAAAATTAGATGATTTTTTTAAATCTGTCATCCGACAACATTCATGGCAATACAGCTGAGGACTATATACTGTACCTCGATGTGTTTACACTGTGGAGGAAACGGTTTTTGTTTTTAGTTTGTTTTTGCCGGGAAATTTTTGGTTGGTTTGGGTTTTTAAAAAGACCTGTAAAGTTTTTTTAAAAAAATTTTAATTTATACAATAATTTTTTTCATCCTCTTTGTGAATTTTTTTTTAGCTCAATATATATTAATATTCACCCTTTCTAATCAGTGAAGCCAAACTCGTAATGAATTGTTTTTTTCCCCTTTCTAAAAAGGTTTGGGCCCCAAATTTTTTAAATTTTTAAAAGAAAAAATAAAGAAGCCCCCCATGAGAAACCTGTACAAAAGTCTATGGCTGATGTGTGATACCACATTAAGACACCACATTACAAAGATATTCTAACACTGAAGGGGTTTTATTTCTAGGGAAAGAAACCACTTTTACTCAGCATCCAGTGGAACATACCAACTTTGTGTTCCCCCGTTTGAAATCAGAGTCGTAGGGAGATATTATAGGCCCCTAGTCTGCTAAACTACTGTTCTGTGCACCACTTCAGCTTTGCCCAGTTTTAATCACACGAAGCTTTCCCCTTTCCAAAAATGAAAATTTTTAAATTTAAAAACCAGTTTTTAAACTGTGAGGGAAAGTTTTTTTGCAGTCCATACAAAATAAAGGCTCGAAAATATAATTGGGAAAATCCCTTTTAAAGAAAAAATTATCAGGTTTTTTTAAATTTAAAAAAAGGGGAAATTTGTTTTTTTTGTTACCTTTTAAAAATGTATTTTAACAGCTTGGAAATTTAAAATTTAACCCCAGAAAAAAAAAAAAAAAACTTTATTTGGACGTTCAATAATTCATTCCCCTTTTAACTCTTTAAAAAAGACTATTTAAATTTCCAAAAAAATTTAAATTTTGATACAACTTGGCCCCTAGAAAAGCAATTAGGACAGCCAAAAGGCGGCAAGAAAAAAAGGGTGGGGAAAAATCTTCATCTTTTGTTCTCTCTCTCTCTTTTTGGTGGGAAGGTCTCCCGGGCCCCATAAGGGGGCTTCACTCTTGAACTGGAACCATTGTTCAGCAAGGGACCGCCCTCCTGGGAAAAAAAGTGGACCCAGCATTTTTAAATTCTTGAAATTGAACCATGTTTATAAAACCCAACATTGAAAATTGCTCCCTTTTTAAAAAAAAAAAAAAACAAATGTCAAAAAGGAGGCAGTGAATTTCTAATTGCACAACAGGTACTGAAGAAGCATTATGGATATGTGGACTAGAATTCATGAAGCAGGTGTTTGCGAGATGGGCCCTGAAATAAAGGAACATCTTACTTTTCACTATGGGGGAAAAAAGCCAAAAAAAAAACTAAATATACATACAGTACATATACATATGAGAAGACAACTGATGATGATTATATGCTTTGTTTTAATTATTTATGGGAGGGACTTTAAATTTTCACATTTTTTTCCATTAAAAAAATGAAAACTTTTTAAAGCATTTTTATATTTATATTTTTTAATTGTGGTAAATTTTGTCTTAGCAGTTTGGGGGGCCCATAAATATTGTTTTTTTTTTAAATCAGGCGGGGCTTGAAACTTTTAAAATTTGCAGGAAAACAGGTTAGGTACTAAAAATGCGGGAAAAAAGCACCCCCTTCACCTTTCGTTAAATGTTAAAAAAAACATGTTAGATGAATTCTCCTGAAACATTTAGGGCAACATGTCCCAATACGAAAACCGCTTTTTTTTGGGGGTCTATTTTGCAAATATTTTCAATGTAAATGAACTGTCTTTCCCAAAACTGGGCCCCATTTACGGGCATAAACACATTCAAATTGCGCCAAAAAAGGAAGCATTACTTTGGGTTTGCAATGATAGGGCTGTGGCCCCCATAAGCAATGTGCCCGTTTGGTGCATCACTACACTCCTAGGATACGCTATGCGCTGAGATTTGCGAATTTGCCCCTTTTTTTAAGGCGTTTTTAAGTTTACTAGGTAAGGTATAACCATCCCCGGTTTTTTGGAGAGGATGGGACTTTTAAAAATGTTTAAATGCGCCAAAAAAACCTGCTGTGGCCCCCGGCCATTTTTCGGACATGTCCCCCTTTAAATTTCAAAATGAATGGATTTCTTTCCAAACATAACAAGGGGGGTTGTATGTGGCTTTACCTGATGTGTTGCTATAGTCATCCTGTTTGGGTTTTTGTAAAAATTTCGGGTAAAAATTTTTAAAAGATATTTTTAAATTAAAAACTTGAGGCAAAATTTTAAAAAAAACAAAAAGAAAAATGTAAATTTCAGGGAAAGGGGGACATAAGGGAGATGGGTCTCATGGATATCAAATTGCCATTGATACCATTCAATGTACTACATGTATACCCATTTATTTTAACACCCCTTTTTTTTACAAGGTGCCAGTCTATTCAATTAAGCTTTATATGCATACATTTTCCTAAAAAGTATTTATGAAAATTAAGGGAATGATTTATATGGACATGACCCCAGACACCATCCCATACAAAGCACCCAAACAGGGATTTTGGTTTTGGGGTTTAAATTTCCCAATTTTAGCACCAGGGGTGAAATTAAAATTGAGAGATTATTTTCTATCAACCAATATGGTTTATTTGAGAGCCAAGTCTGTGTCCAGATTCATAGAACCTTTATTCAATCAATTTATGCTGTTTAAGTATAAAATTTTGCTTTTAAAAAACAGGTATAAAAAACAAAAAACCCATGCACATGGATGCTGGGTTTTTTTCCAATTTTAGAAGAAAAAAGTGCAAAAAATGGGCCAAAATGTAGTTTTATCACAAAAATAAGTACCCCAATTTTTTTGTAAATATTGTTTATTCTTTTATGGAACAAAAACCCCTGAAAAAAATGTGTTTAAATTGTATAACTGTGCAAATTTGGTGTGCCCCCAAAATAAATCAAAACCAGGGCATCAAAGTTCAAACCATGGCCAAAAAAAAGTGAGTTTTAAACCCATAAAATAAATTAAAAATTGTTTCCCCAAATTTTCCTTTTTTTCCCCCCATGGTTTTATTTTTTACTTGTAGTGTTACAAAGGCCTCAGGTGTGAAAGGAGAGAGGTTTTATTTAATTTGGGGGGGTAACCCCCTTTCACACCCCTCTCTAATTTGGGAAGGAAGTTTTAAAATTGGGCCCTCATAGCAAAGAAAAATGTCTGTGATCTAAAAAGAAAAAAAAAAAAAAAAAAAAAAAAAGAATTTTTTGCTCTAAAATTAAAAATGGTGTAGGCTAAATGAAAATTTTCCAAAAACCCCGAAATTTAGCAAAAGAATTTTTGGCCCAGGGGCCGTACAGCGGTTTTAAAAGACAGGTTCCATCGGAAAGGGGCCCCCCCATTTGTGGGCCCAAAAAAAATTTAGGTGCACATGCTAAAGTGTCATATCCAAAGGGTTTTATTTTCAAATAAAGGGTTAAGGGCTGCCGTAGGGTGCAGAGGTTTTAAAAAGGTGGGTGGGGCAGCCCTTTTAGTTTTCAAACCCTAAAACCCAACAAATGGATCAAAATTGGGGCTGCGTTTGTTTTACCCGAAGGCCCGCCCCCTTTTTTAAAGGGTGATTTCACAAGGAAAGCCACCCAAAAAGTTTTTCTGAAGACAAACAGACTAAGGGCATAGGTTACTGGAACCCTGTCCTTTTGCTTGATGGGGAAAAAAAGAGAGACTTTTTGGTTCAGTTTGGGTTTCAAGCGGTTTTTGTGGCGGGCAACCCCGGTGAGGAGTAAAAAGACAAGTGTGTCTTGCCTACAGTAAATCATGGTGGTGGAAGTGTCATGGCTTAGGGCTGCATGACACTTAGTGCCACTGTGGGGAGCTACAGTTCACTGAGTGACATACTGAAGCACAGTATGTCACTTCGGAAACTGTGCCGCAGAGCAGTATGTCAACATGATTTAATTTTACCCAAAAAACACCTCCACAAAAGGGCCATGCCCCTTTATTAAAAAAAATTTTAAATTAAAGAGGTGGGGGGCAAGCTTGTCTTTCCCGACCTAAAACCCCACGAGCATCCCCAAAAGGGAAAGGGGGAGGAGCGCCAAAGGGCTCTAAAATCCTCCAACTTGTGATGTTTATCAGGGGGATGAGAATTCCAATAGCAACCGTGAAGCTTTTAGAGAACTCCCTGCCTAAAAGGGCAGTTTTAAGGGTTGTGTGGAAAATAAAGGGGGCACACAAAAATTTTTGGCACCTTGGGTAAAAATTTGTTTTATTTTTTTTAGGGGGTTTTAATTTCTTTTTCTTTCCCGTGGTTTAGGGGGATTGGTGGCTGTGTGTTTTTTATTTTTAGGGGGACACCCAAAATTTTTTTCTGTTTTTTTCAAGCTGCCCCCACTGACTACCTTTTTCATTTTTATCAAAAATGTCCTTTTGTTTAGGGTTGTCCATGAAAAGGAATTAAATATAATTTTTTCCAAAAAAGGAGGGGTTTTTAAAACCCCTTTCAAAAGTACTGTATGTTTTCCCCCACTTACAAGGGGTCTCCATATAAACCCAAAAAAAGAAAAATTTAAAAAACATATGGCTCACCGATATTACCAAATGTTAGACCCCAAAAAAAAACCCAAAAAACTGTTGGGCCATTTTCTGGAAACTCCCAAAAAATATTTAATTTATGGGGGTTATTTAAAAGGAGTAAATTTTAGACAATGGGACAGTTGCGTTTCAATATGTAACCCCCGATGTTTTTCACCCCAAAACAAAAAGGGGTATGAAAAATGTATAGATCAGTTTTTTGGGAAAACCCAAAACATTGAATTTTTCTAGGGCCCTTTTTGGCAAAAAAAACCCTTTTGTGTGGGCTTTGGGGGTTTTAACTTTTTTCCCAAATATCCCTTTGGGTTTTAGGGGGGGTTTTCCCTTCCTGTTTTTTAGGGCCCCCCTTCCCCAAAAAAATTTTTTTTAAGACCGTTTTTTTAAAAAAAAATTTTAAAAAACCCAAGGGGAAAATTAAGAGCCCAGAGGAACCCATGGGTTTTCCTTTCATTTAAAATTTAAAATGGGTTTTAAAGGGGGTTGTTCATCTGTGCTTAAAATCCCCTAATCCCCCAAATGTATGCCAAAGGACTCTAAATCACACTGTGCATTTTTTTTTAGTAGCAAAAAGCCTGTCTGTTTTATTTTTGCCTTTGTATTCTTTTCCCTTTAACATGTAAAAATGTTTACCCTTCCCAGAAATGCGGGATTGTGGGGGTTGTGAAGACGGCAGGGTGTTTTTGTTTTTGTGGATTTGGATGTAGTGTCTGTGTCGTGCTGTTTCGAGGAGAAACTCACAGCTTTGCCTTAGCATCGTGCTGCAAATTAATTTTCCTTTAGATTTCATTCAATCAGGGTCCAATGTTCATTATACTTGGAGAGGGGAAGAGGTTTAAAAATTTCACTTTTTAAAAGCTATTAGCTTCCTCTAGGGGAAAGGGTATTATGTGAGCATTCCAAGATTAGTTGGAACATCAAGTATTTTATTTTTCTCCAAGACTGTGTTGATTTGTTTTAGTTCTGGTTTTGAAAAAGTATAGTGCCCAAAAACGTTTTCAATGTTGGGGCTTGTAAAATTTATAACAATATTTTTGCCCACTAGCACTGATTTATTAGCTCATTTTATTACACTGCTGAAATTAATAAAAATTCAATACTCAACAGTGCATAGACTTAAAGACCAATAAAATAATTTGCTGTTTACTGTGATGCCAATTGAAAATAAAAAAACCCCATAAAAAAGAGCTGAATTAAAACCCTTTTCTTTAAAATTGTTTCCCTTAATCACGACCCCCTTAAAGGGAAAAAGTATGTAAAAGTTAAAGGGGGGTAAGCCCCTAGGGTTTCCCAAACAAAATTTAGAAGGTAAATTCAAGTTTAATGTAAAATTTTACCAAAAAGGAAGCACTAAACTAGAAAATGAAAATAGTATTCACTATCCAAAGACTTGCCCTTGAGAATCGGTGCACAGTACTGAAGGTGTGGGGTTTTGGCACTGCCTCCCGGCCCTGGACTATTTCCCAAACAGTTTTCCTGGGGGTGTTCTTTTAAAAAGGGGGGGTCTGGGCTACAGAGATTTTTATTTTAAAATGAGGGCAGTATAAATGTAAGCATGTCTAGATAACATTAGAAAAGTGCTATGGTCTACTAGAACGGGTCAGCTTTGTGTGGGCATAGCAACCGTGTTGGAGCTCAGGTCGGGTTCTGCCCATCTAATGTGTTAGTGGCTGTCGGCTGCGTCGTAAGAGGAATAGCCACGACTAGGGTGGTGTCGGCAAGGCACACAGTATGTAGATGTTGTGCTTGGACGAAAGAGAGAAAAGGGAGAGAGAGAACTGCGCAGTCCCATATAAAACAACTGGAGAGAGACAGCTGTGCAGTCCCATGTAAAACTGAACTATTCTGCACAGTCCCATGTAAAATACAACTGTACTGCTCAGTCCCATATAGAGAGACAACTGTTTTGTGAGACAGCTGCGCCCACCATGTACAACTCAACTATTCTGCTCGGTCCCATGTAAAACACAACTGTACTGCACAGTCCCATGTAGAGCCAAACTGTACTGTGAGAGAGGGAAAGTGAAGAACACATGTAAAACACTTACAAACAGATAAAGTGTATAGTTTTGTAGCACAGCAATAGCTAAGTTAATCAGCTGTAGTCAAATTTGGTAACTATGTTTTATTTTAAAATAAACATTTTCGGTTTTGCTTTAGTAGATATTTTTGCAAATTTGACAACAAAAATTAGCATTAAAGGTTTTGTTTGTTGTGGTTTTGGGGTTTGTGGCCTTTTTGTCTGCAAAATGCAGCCTGCTCTGAACATGGTTTGATGGGTTATTCTCCCACAAGTTTCTCTGTGGAACATGAAAAATGGTAGTATTTAAAAACACTGAAAAAAAGCCCTTAAAGAGGTCCTGCGACAACTCCTGACATGTCTTCTTTAGTAAATACTTATATTCCCTGTGAAATAAATATTCTGGAGCATCTTTTGTTATAACTATGTCGTGCTGTTCCTCTGTTATTTCTTCTAGAAATGTATAACTGAATTTCTAGATGTCTCAGCACATACTGACACACCCTCAATTGTTGCCACCCAGCTGACAGATTCAGTAATACATTTCTAGAAGGAATAACAGAGGAACAGCACAACACAGAGCTAGAAGAGTGGATGCTGCAGAATTGTTGTATCACAAGTATTTACTAAAACAAATCAAAAAGTAAAGAAAAAGTTGTAAAGGTGCTCACCAGATTCAATAAATATAACTGGAGTAATAATAGTACCAAAGTCCTCCTCCGGTGCATGGTA
The DNA here is from genome assembly GCA_025379985.1 of Phyllomedusa bahiana. NCBI lineage: Eukaryota > Metazoa > Chordata > Amphibia > Anura > Hylidae > Phyllomedusa > Phyllomedusa bahiana. The sequence goes on from JAODAL010010850.1 coordinate 72,834, forward strand.
GGAAATCCTTTCGGACCTCGGGTATATTCTTTAGTGAATCAAATGTAGGTGTCGTTATCCAGCACCGCAAATATTAAAATCAAAAACTTTATTCAAAACATGTCAAAACCATGTGGCTCCTGTCCTCTAATGTGTTCTCGTAGATTTACTCTATGAGTAAGGAAAGTTTAGCCCGAAATGTGTTAGTGGATTAGATGCACATGGTTTTAACATGTTGTGAATAAAGTTTATGATTTTAATATTTACTAAAGCAAATCTGTTGAACGGTCACAAGTCCTCTATTAGGCTAGATCCACACAGCATTGGACAAAAACCGCCGCAAAGTCGACCGTTTGCATTTGCAAAAACCGCGGTCGGTTCTCGTTTTTTTGCCATCGGCTCATACAATTGATTGTATGAGAAACCGACGACAAAATGCCGGCAGATCATACAACGTGTTGCTAAATCCACCAGCGCCAGGAAACGAGCTTAAAAAAAATTACCTGTGTAGACTACAGGTTGTTTTTTTTTTTATTAAAGTCTATGGGCATGCAAAGTGGTCGGATTTTCTGAAGTTCCAAAACACTATAACTGCCAAAAATCTGACCGTTTTCTTGCGCTGTGTGGACATAGCCTTAAAGGGGTTGTCTCACTACAAGGATTGCTTTTTATGTTAAAGATCTTGCAAAAACAAGTCAATTTATAATATATGTCCATTAACAGTATCCTAACTATTCTGAGATCTCCCCTCTTTTATGGGCTGCATCAGCTCCTCAGGTCGCTCTAGCCATAGACCTGTTTGATCTCTCCAGATAGGCTGCCAGCACTGGTTGCTATAGCTACAGACCTGGCTTCTACTGCAGCCTAGTGTAAGCCAGTAAAACACGCCCCTGAATTCAAAGTGAAACCAAAAAAACAGGACTGAGGTAGAATAAATCAATGTAGTGAGACAACCCCTTTAAGTGTTGCCTGGGATTTTCAGAAGACTGCCTGGAAATGTTATAGAATAATTAAAAAAAACATGCTCATACATGAATAGTTCATCAGAGGTGCCTGATGTTCCTGCAGCGATGACATCATATACATCATTCACCTTCTGTAGCGAATCACTAGCTTCAGCAAAGATACTTCAATATATGGCACAAGACCATTGAGGCAAGGAATTGGTTGCAGCATCATAACAGATGTATAAGATATCATCTTAGCAGATCTGGCTATGAACATTAGAGAAGTGATGGATTACTGGTGAGTAATGGTTAGTTTTTCTTTTAGAACATTAATAGCCTTTAGGTAGTTTTCTGAAAACCGTTGACAATTTCTTTAACCAGCCTATTCAGCTTTTACTTTACCAAGATGATTCAGCTGTAAGCTAGCACACCATTGAACAGCGCTACCTTGGATGACCTTATTATATGACTCATTTCAGATTCAGCTCTAGATCATCTTATTAACTGCACTATGTTACATACTGTACAGTGGAATACATCAATATGAGGGTTTATTTCTTTCAGTTAAAGTGTACGCTACATACATAAAATGCCCATGAACACACTATTTCTTATCTATTCACATGACAAAGAATGCAGGTTCAGTCAGTGTTAAACTTCAAAGCACATAACAGGCTCTTTTTCCCCATAACATAGTTGTCTCCGGGATATTAATATGAGAAAAATACATCTGATCAGAGTTTTGGATGATCTGTTTTTGAAGTGATTTCAAAGAAGCTCTCAGTTGGAACCAAAGTCATCAGGCATTGGAAACCTGTCATGTGTCTGCTAGAAAATTATTTCCCTTTCGCTGTCCTCACAAGTGGTAATGGTTCAGAATGCATGTCTTATTAGTTACCAGCACAAATGCCAGCTAAGAGATTTCATGATGTGGAGAGCAGTGTGCGACACTACAAAAGAGCCAGAAAACCTAAGACTGTATTACAATACAGTGATCGCTCTAAAACGAAGAAAAGAAAGATTCATTTATTTAACCCATTTTAGAAACTTAGTGATCCATTTGTCATTGTGTCCTTAATAAATCCATACACAAAGTCTTGATGAAAATAAAATAAGAGGTTTCCTGTAGACAGCTCCAACGAAGACCTGTGGATCTCAAATTACTGCATACACCAAATGCAGTTACTCTACTCTTCTGCCCCTCTTCTACAGTCTGCAGACTGGTAAGAGCAGCTAGAAGAGAGAATAAAGACATATAGATCTTCTAAATAAGACTATGGATGTGTTCATGACTCGTTTTTGGTCCTTTCCAAGTATCCATGAAAAACTGTAGTCCGACATGTTTTATATCACTGCACAGCAATAGCCAATAATAGAGCAAATATAGTCTTGTTTGGACGATGTTTGCTCCAATTCTTGAACAAACATGTTGCGGCCAAAAGAAGCGTGGTTCCACCAAGGTATGTTGGGATACCATTTTAAAATGAGATACCTTCCACAGAGACATATGCAAAGTAAACATAATTGTAGTATGAAATCATGAACACACCGGTCAGCATAATAGTTGCAACAAAAAAAATTGAGTTTCAAAGTTGATGAATTGTTACTGAGACAATCAGAGTAATGAAAAAAGCCGCAAAATTGGGTATACACCTATTAAAGTTAAAGGGGTCTTCCAACACTAAAAAAAAGCTCATCAGTCAGTCAGGATATGATAAAAAAAGTAAAAAGAAAATGAACCTGATAAACCCTTCCGTTTTATCGCTATCACCATCCCAGTGATAAGGTAGATGACTTCCTTGTTCATTCTTCATATGACCACTGTAGTGGTCACGTGGGGTATATCCAGTAAGAGACCACTGTGGCCTGTGAATGACTGTAAGGTCACATGAAGAATAAATAAGGAAATCTATTGCCAGGATCACCAGGACAATAGTAGCTAAGGAAAGAGGGTATTTACCAGGTACGTTTTCTTTCTGGTGGACTAACGAGCATTTTTTTAGTGTTGTAACACCACTTTAATATCAAAGATGAAAAACTAAGTCACAACAGATTTGTGTTTTACATGCGCACTATTTTATATGCATCTATCTACAGTATGCCACTTACAACATGAAAGCCTTCAATTACTGAATCTTTACATTAGCAGTACAAGTTCAGGAACTGTGAATTATATAGCAATATATCAGATTGTTTACGTGCACAGGGACTAGGTATAGAAGCTGGTATAACACAGAACTTCTAATATCATACAAAAGCAAGAGAAAATGAGCAAAACAATTTAACCAAACATAATCAAAACTTCAACGCTAGACTTGTGAACCGACACGCTCGTTCATATCTCAAGGCACATTGCAGGTACTGTGAGACTAAATGGGCTGAGGGACCAACACACGTGGTGGGAACTAATAGCAAGGGATTGGCGGTAATTACCCTGAATAACAAACCAGCGGTAATTCTGGACTTCAAATTAGAATAGCGGGCACACATGAAAGGCTTAGATGTCTCTATGTGCTTTCTGTGCAAGATAAAATAAACCTGAGACATTAAATGAATTAAATTGCTGAAAATAAGGAAACATAAATCAAATGCAATCATGGAACGAACTGGAAGATAAGCAGGAAAGAAATCCCATATTAATCTGCTAAATAAAAGAGAGAACACCACATTTTCTTCTTCTGTGAGAAGAGAGACGGCTCCTTTCATCTTGTTTTGGCAGCAGCAAAATAAACACCAGGCTTTGCTAATAAGGTATATTATAAATTATTAAACCGTTCACTCTATGATCAAATGCATTTCAGATTATTTTTCTGAATAATTCTCCCCTACTGCCTGCCAGAAGAGATACATTTGGTGGGCTCTTATATAGCTATTCATTGATCACCCATCTTTGTGAGGCTCTTGTCTCACACTTTAACGGCAGAGCATGAAAGAAAACACATTCACATCAAAACCTCAGCTCTGGCATCTGCTGATCACAGACAGTCCTCTCCTTCCTAAGACTAGGTTCCATGTTAGTCAACAAAGTCCTCATAATGCTCTTGCAGTGAACTAGAATTTATTATAATAATGTTCGGTTTAGTAACATTTATTGTTTGTTTTTATTGACTTAAACTACATATAGTTTATGTACCTAGTGTTTACTGCCTTTAGACCATGGCTTTTGTATATCATCACTGTAGATGCATTTCATTAGGCTTTTTTTGATCAACAAACAAAAACCAGACTAATTGCTTAACACAATGCATAACTAGGGCTACACCCAGATATATAAATTATACATATATGCGCACACACATACCCTGTGGCAAAAAGAAGTAGTTGATCCACTGGCGATTTTGCAAGTTTTCCTATATTCAAAGAATGGAAAGGTCTGTTTTATGGTAGATACACTTTAACTGTGAGAGACAATATCTAAAAAAAATGCCAGAGAATGACACTGTATGATTTTTAAATATTTAATTTGCATTTTATTGCATCAAAGAAGTATTTGATCACCTACCAGCCAGCAAGAATTCTGGCTCTCACAGATCTGTTAGTATTTCTTTAAGAAATACTCCTACTCTGTAATCATTACCTATATTAACTGCACCTGTTTGAACTTGTTACCTGTATAAAAGACACCTGTCCACACAATCACACTCCAACCTCTCCACCATGGACAAGACCAAAGTGCTGTCTAAGGACACCAGGGACAAAATTGTAGACCTGCACAAGGCTGGAATGGGCTACAGGAAAATAGGCAAGCAGCTTGGTGAGAAGGCAATAACTGTTGGCACACTTATTAGAAAATGGAAGAAGCACATGATGACTGTCAATCTCCCTCAGTCTGGGGCTCCATGCAAGATCTCACTTCATGGGGTAAGTTTAATTTTGAGTAAGGTCAGGAATCAGTCCAGAACTACATGGGAGGACCTGGTTATTGACTTGAATAGAGCTGGGACCACAGTCTCAAAGATTACCGTTAGTAACACACTACACAGTCATGGATTAAAATCCTGAGGGGCATGCAAGATCCCTGCGCTAACGCCAGCACATGTCCAGGCCCATTTGAAGTTTGCCCATGACCATCTGGATGATCTAGAGGAGGCATGGGTGAAGGTGATATGGTCAGATGAGACCAAAATACAATTTTCTGGTATTAACACCAGTCACCATGTTTGGGGGGAGAAAAAGAACACCACTCCAACCATGAAGCATGGGGGTGGAAACATCAAACTTTGGAGGTGCTTTTATGCAAAAGGAGACAGGACGACTGAACTGTATTGAAGGGAGGATGGATGGGGCCATGTATTGCAAGATTTTGGCCAACAACTTTAGTAACAGCATTGAAAAGTTGTGGCTGGGTCTTCCAACATGACAATGACCCAAAACACAGTCAGGGCAACTAAGGAGTGGTTCCGTAAGGCACATTTTAAAGTCCTGGAGTGGCCTAGCCAGTCTCCAGACCCGAACCCAATTTAAAATCTTTAGAGGGAGCTGAAACGCAATATTGCCTAGTGACAGCCCTGAAACCTGAAAGATTTGGAGAAGATCTGTATGCAAGTGTGGGCCAGAATCCCAGCTGCAGTGTGTGAAAACCTGGTCAAGAACTACAGGAGACATCTGACCTCTGTAATTGCAAACAAAGGTTCCTGTACCAAATATTACAAGTTCTGTTTTTTTTTATTGTATCAAATTCTTATTTCATGCAATAAAATTCTAATTAATTATTTCAAAATCATACAATCCGATTTTCTGGATTTTTTTAGATTCTGTGTCTCACAATTGAAATGTACCTACAATAAAAATTTCAGACCTTTCCATTCCATTGTACGTGGATAAACTTACAAAACGGCCAGTGTCAAATATTTATTTTCCCCATTGTATATAACAAATAAATGACTGAAAAGTTATGGTTCAAGCTGTAAATGTTTTTGATTTTTTAAAATTTATTTATTTTACATATTGTGCCCTTCAGAAGGTCTATCATGGCACTTTAACCTTACCTCTTTCGTTCCTGATTTCTCTTATAACTGGGGCTGGTATATTACTATATTATTATAAATTACTAAATAGCAAGTGAAATATTGAACACGTCACCAATTTTCTAAGTAAATATATTGCTACTGACATAAAATTCTCTCCAGATGTCTGTAACAACCCATCCAATCCACACAGGCAAATGAATCAAACCATAGATGTCCATACATTATATGTAATAATGGGAAATGACACAGGGAAAAAGTATTGAACACATGAAGATGTGAAAAAAGCCACGGAAAGTCATGACACCAGCTGAAATCTATCAGTAGTTAGAAAGCAATCCTGCCACTTAGTGAAAAATAATATCAGCTGATTCAATTGATCTCCTATAAATAGGCATCTCATTACCAAGTTGCCACACAAGAAACATCTCATGATGGGTAAAACCAGTGAGCTGCCTCGAGACCTTCACAACCTTACTGTTGCAAAACATACTGTTGCCATTGGTTTCAGAACAATTTCTAAACCACTGAAGGTTCCAGTGAGCATTGTTGAGTCCATAATCAGAAGGGGAATGAACATAATTTCCCCATAAACCGGCCATGACCATGTGCTTTCCACAAGATTTCAAACAGAGGAGTAAAAAGAATGTTCAAAAAAGTTGTCCAAGAGCCAAAGACCACCTGTGGAGGGCTACAGAAAGACCTGGAATCAGCAGGTACAATTGTTTTGAGAAAGAAAACAATAAGTAATGCACTTAACTCCAATGACCTGTATGCACGCTCACCACGCCAGACTCCATTGCTGAACAAAAAGCATGATCAAGCTCATTTACAGATTGTTCAACAACATTTAGAAAGCCTGTTACATACTTGGAGAATACAGTCTGGTCAGATGAGACCAAAATTGAACTCTTTTTATAAGATAACACACACCCATGTTTGTAGGTCAAAAGGCTCTGCATTTCATACCAACAGTGAAGTTTGAAGATGGGAACATCATGGTGTGGAGTTAATTTTAAGCATACACTCATAGGCAAACTTCAGGCAAAGGAAGGATGAATGGACATATGTATTTTGACATTGTTGATAAAAATCTGCTGCCTACTATCGGGATGATTAAGATGAAATGAGGAAGGACATTTCAGCAAGATAATGATCCCAAACACACAGCCAAGGAAACTCCCGATTGGATTCAAAGAAAGAAAACAAAAACTGCTAGAATGACCCAGTCAATCATATGAGCTGAGTCCAATACAAAATCTATGGAAGGAACTAAAGCTCAGAGTTCAGGATTTGAAGAGTGTTTGTGTGGAAGAATGGCCCAAAATCCCACCTGAATAATGCATGCCACTAGTTTCTCCGTACAGGAGACGTTATTAACAAAAAAGACTTTTGTGCCAAGTATTAAATACATTTCAGTAAGCGTGTTCAATACTTTTTCCCTGTGTCATTTTTCATTGCAACACGAAATTTCATTTATGGACATCTTTGATTTGATTTATTTGCCGGTGTGGATTGAATGGGTTGTTACCAAAATCTGGTGATGAAATCAGGTCAATAGTACCTTTAAAAATGAATTTACTTAGAAAATTGGTGACATGTCCAATATCATTTCACCCGCTGAATATTATCTGTTAAGACCTAGTGGTTCCAGCAGTTACCTGTCCTAAGCGATCATGTGACTGTCGAGATCAAAAAGCCTGAGGGCTTTAGTCGGAGCTATATATACACCACTCACTAAGTGCCCTGTATAGAGTGATTGAGGAGGAAGGAATGGTAACAGACCCTCTCTGCGTTCTCTCTGGAGAGCCCGGCTGTTGCTAACAGCCAGCTCTCTGCTCCCAGACCTACATGATCTCCGTGCAGCTGAAAACTCTGGGAGAACATTCTGGAACGTCCTTGCAGACATATTCAACGACTGCCTTGTCATTTGAAGCCTTTGGGAGGTTTCAAGGTGGTAAAGAGGCAGCAAAACTGAACATATTTGGTCCTGCTTATAGCCAAGAAGTAGATGCAACAGTGTGGTGAGTGCTGTATATAACACCTTTAAAGGGATTGTCTATGGAAATCATATTACATTCATAAGGGGCCAGTCCTTCCACTGCTATTCCAATGGTCAATGGGTTTCAGCTGTTCACTGCTTTTATGCCCGCCCTCAACACAAAGGAAGTGCCACTTAGCCAATCTCTGAAGACAGTGGTGACCCATCTCAGACAGCGATTGGCTGAGTGGCATTCTTGTGTCCAGACGTGACATAAAAGCAGTGAACAGTCGAGAACAGATAACGAGACCAGGTAACTTGAAGCACGTGTATTAGGAAGATGAGTAATGCATTTTTTTAAATTACTAACTCTGACTCCTTACAGATTAAAAGTTATCTTCCTGGACAACCACTAACATTAATCATCATTAAAACCGGGGCACCCAATCTGTAGACACAGTGCTATAATATATCAAAGCCAATACCTGGGGTGTTATTTCATTAACTGTTTCTAACACGTGTGTGTCTGAGCATCAGGAATGATGATGAGAGTATAAAAACATTAGCAGTAATGACAAGGAGGATTTGCTTTCTTTCACTTTCATTGATAACCGATAACGGGAGAATTATGGGAGCGCGACAGTTTTATGAGGTCATCTCACAGATTATGTGTAAAAGGGAAAAAATCTATAACACACACACACTTTGCTCACCATTTATTTATTGTATAATTACTGGGACACACAGTGATGAGAGTGGTCTGACAGGACCTCAAAAACTGTGAAATGGAACTGATTAAAAGTCAGTGCTGGCACTGCGGCCAGTGACATGCTTAAAGGGGTTACAACTAAGTGACTAATCTTTTTGTAACCTTAAGACGACATCAGTAGTGGACTAACAAACGTTCTTGACAGTGCCTCCAATAAGATCTGCGGCATAAGGCTATCAAATAGCTGTAAAGAAATCACCATTGTTCAAAAAACATTCAAATGCCTCATCACAAAAAAATAAACAAACAGGTACCATTCAAACAGAACAATGCCCCCCTTTAATAGTCATTATCATCGTCACTTTCTTGCTATCTTCTTTTATTCTTGCTATCTAAAAAGATCCCATGTGGTGGAGTACAAATGTTTTATGAATATGAGATAGAGAAATGGTCAGATACTTAAAGGGGTTGTCCACTTTATAATGTTTTTATTATCTACATAATAGGAAATAACAACATTTTCTAAAATACATGTATTAAAAATTCTGCTACTGTACCTCCTTTATAGTAATGCAGGAGGCTCCATCTTGAAAAAAATGGATATAGCCCACATTCATGTCCATAGTAATGGCTGCCATGAAGTAATTGTATGGAGAAAACAATTGACTATCATGCATGTGACTATCATCCACATCAAGTGACCCTCTGGTGCTCAGGTTACACTGTCCAGGTATATAGCAGTAGTTTATGGAGGAGCAGATCTTCTCCAGTATTACTACCTCCAGCAATGTCTTATCATGTTGGTCGGTGTCTTTGGAGAGGACGCTGCACATTCTTCTTTTTATCTCATATTTATGATTTTTTTACAGTTAATTTTATAAATAACATAATATCACCTCCACAGACAGCAATTATACCAGTTACCACACACTGTGGGGAAGTTGATGAAATAACCATAATAATAATTATTTCACCATTATTCCCATTCACTTACCCCATGGGTGTCGGATAATCCTGCTGCTTACTGAAAGCCAGGTGGTCACATGACTGACGCCATGCTAAGTCTATACAGTATTCTATATGTGTTCGATATAACGCAGTATCCTATATAAGTCTATACAATATTCTAGGGAAGCCGCTACTATGGATAGGAATTTATTTTTAGATAGGGGCCTACTGCTTGTATATAAGAAAACTATATCACTCCCTATTATATAAATGGGGAAATAAAAACAATTGGGTGATTTGTGACAGGATCGCGCTGCTAATTGCAGCTGACAACTGCTGGTAACAGCACGGGATGGAGCATAGCAATGAGTAAGGGTGCGCTGTCACTTGAAACGCGTCAGTTTTGACTTGACATTACTTGAGGATGCTGGCTTTTTTAATGGAATTCAATAAAGTGTTGAATTTTTACCATATGGAGGTTTGTGGTTGGACTGCTGTATCATATACTCTATATTCCTTATCTTACAATGAATACTTTGACCCCAAATATGTAAATTACTGGTAGGTATCTTGGACCTGGAATGTACCATACACTGAACAATGAAATGATCAGCAAAACGGATAATACGGCCACATAAACTAATAGCACAGCCTGTCATGGCCAAAGGCTGCCTCCTTTAAAGCTCTTATGACATCCTCAATACATCAGACCACGATTTAATATTTTATTGTAGTTTTGCAATGTGGTTTCCAACAGAAAATTAGAATTGTTTCCTTAGAATAGACTCTTATCAGAATCACAACATGCTGCATATACTATAGTCCTACTGCATCATTACCGTTCTGTGTAAAAGTAACCATCAGGTAGGTGGTCATAGTGGAACATAAATCAACAGCACTCCTTTCCACATTCAATTCCAAAGAATTCAGATATTTATGACATTAATAACGTTATTAAATATTTTGGTTCTTCCTGGACCTTAATCATATATGTTGCATATTGATTTGAGGAAGAACCTGAAAAGTAGGGCCAATTGAAGCTATGGCAGTAGGAAAGAGGTACTGTATATACGGTATATATACCTTTTTCCTACCGCCATGGCTTTGGCTGGCTCTACTTTTTAGGTTATTCCCCGACTCTTTAGGGGACAGATACGATTAAAGGGGTTTTCTCACTACAAAGATTAGCTTTCAACATGTAGAGACAGGTAATTGAAGACTTTTTTCAAATTCAATATTTTTTTTTATTTTACCTTGGTCAGGAGATGGCAGATTTTATCTACTCTGAGTACACACAGATTTCTATGGTTATTTGTCCATATCTCCTTTTCTGTTTAGACAGAGAGCAGGGAGTGACATCACCATTGACAGTGCTCACTCTTGGAGCAAGACTCATTGGGCGACATGTATGAAGACTGTCTAGGTCTAAAACTCACTTTGTTGTACATAGCAACCAATCAGAGCACCCTTTTCCCTTTTTTAGAGCACTATATGAAATGAAAGGGGCGCTCTGATTGGTTGCTATGGGAAACAAAGCGTTTTAGACCCAGACAGTTTTCATACATGTGGCCTATTATCTCTAACAAAATTAGCTTTTGTTTACAGATAACCAATTGGTTTCCCTCCTCAGAGCACTTGTAGCTTTGTTTACTGAAGATTAAATCTCATGCACTTATGGTTTTGAAATATCCCAGCAAGTTATAGAGAAGCTAAATATACCAATCACTGCTATAGACCCACCTACAGCCTGATGAGGCAGAGTGGATAAAAAGCAGCCTGTAACTCAGTGAAAAAGCATGATGAGAAAAAACTATTTAACTCCTTAACGACCGCCCACCGACTTTAGACGTAGGCTGGTGCAGGTCGTTCTTCTGCAGTGACGTCTTTAGACATCGCTGCAAACACCGGAGTTTGCGGCGCCCAGGCGCCGCAGCTGCGCTGAGATCGGGGTTGTATTACACAGCCCTGATCCCAGAGCATCCCCTGCAAGCACCGAGGAGTGGGGGAAACCTCTGCATCCCGGTGCTTTAACCCTTTGATTGTGGTGGAGCGTTACTGCAGCGCAATCAAAGGGTTTCCTTGCCCTGTCGGGTGATTGGAAAACCCGGTGACCTGACAGAGCCCGGGGAACGGCTGCACAGTCAGCCCTGGGGACCTAGAGTGGCCCCAGAGCTGCCTGTGTATGAAGCCAGTGAACAGGACACACTGTGTACTGTCCAGATCACTGCCTGTGTCAAAGTGACACAGATTAGAATGTATTAGCATATAGGAATATGCTAATACATTACTAAGTAAAAAAAAAAAAAAAAAAATTGTAAAACAGTTCTCCCTTCAGGGGATTTAAAAAAAAAAAAAAAAAAAAAAAGGAAAAAAAAAAAACATAAAAAGTGTAAAAAAAATGAAAAAAAAATAAAAAAAAAAAAATATTTAAAAAAAAATAAATGTGAATATATTACACACACAAAAAAACCTACACATATTAGGTATCCACACGACCATAATAACCTGTAGAATTAATCTAACAAGTTATTAAGTGTGAAATTTGAATGGTGTAAAAAAAAAATTAAAAAACAAAATTAAAAATAAAAAAACTGCAATTATTTATAAGTGAATTTAAACTATTCCCCCATAAAGTACAACTTGTCTCGAATAAAACGAGGCCTCATCCAACTGCGTCATTGAAAAAATAAAAAAATTACAACTGTTGAAACGCAAGGAGGCAAAAACAAAAAAAAAAATTCTGGTCAACTACTTTTCAGGTGTTCGGCTTAGGGGTTAAAGTCCGTAAGGGACTGAAACATTTAGCATTATTAATGTTGTGAATACCTGAATTTTTTGGAATAAAATTTGAGATTGCATGTGAAAATGAGAATGCTTCATGTGCTATTATCATGTGGATTTTATCCTTCAATGGGCAACCATAGTTAATTTTCCACCCTGCTGAATATTTACTGTTTCCTATTTGGGTGAGTGGTCATACACCATTAATTGTTCTGGGACATGTGAAAAAGTATAAGAAAACTGATACTTCACAGAAGGAAACGTTCATTGGGCACCTCTAGAGAAGAAATACCAGTGTGAACCAGAACCATATAACCTGGAGTGATCACATTCTAATTCTAAGCTTTGTATTTACAGATTACATCACATGAATCAAGCAACTTCTTCAAAAGCAAAAATGACACAGGCTATTTCCTTTGGACTCATCACTGTGGCTTTCTGACCAGATAGTAAGAGTTCATGGGAACATTCATGCATAGCTGCTTCTAAGGAGTATCCATTCCAAGAGAGGCTGAGACTGAGAAGTTATTAAGCCTAGGCTGCTTTCATACAGTATGAGGCAACTAAGGAGGTTATCTTTTCTCATTGTCACGGCTCCCTCTTTTAACTTGCCTGAAGACATTTTGGGAAGTTTTCTGCAGTGACATTCTCCAGACTTCTGAGTGTATGAGTGGGTGTCTTGAAACCCAATTCTACTCTTTCATTTCACAGTCAGCCAGGTTTAACGGTAGCTAATAAGAGGGTGAAATCCAGCGAGACATTAAATGCCAGAAAGGTCAAATTCTACAGTACAACAGAGGCACCGGGCCCCAGATAATCTCTCTGTATTCAATCTACTTGTTACGGATTTTGTACTTTTTCCCATGATATCTGTTCCCCAACAGCCCCTTACTGTGCAAGAGTTACATTAAATTGGGCAATAGCTCACCTCGATAACTCTTGCTTATATACCATAACCTTGAGTTGCTGCTCTAAAATTCCAATGACTTATTTCTTTCTTATGGTTTTAAATTCTGGGGGGAAAAAACAGCTACATACATTCATGTATTATATAAACTACCATAAAAGTTAAATAGAGTATATTGTCTAGAGGTTGTGTGTTAATTGGGTGTGAACTGTCAGTCACATACAAACCTTTTAAAAAAAATCTCATTCTCTGCTCTGTTCACACTTATGTTTCACTCTTTACAGTATTCCAATATATATGAATGAATAATTAAAGGGGTTTTGCCACCATGTAATGTTGACATGGGAACCTCCAAAATGGGTATTTAATCACTTTTCTAAATATATGTGATTAAAAAAAAGTGAAAACTCTGAGAGCTACAGCATTTCTCAACCCCCCCTTGGTTACCACAAAGCTTCCCCTAGTCACAACCCAGGAGCTGAAAGGCCGCGCTTGCCTGAATCACTTCTTATCTGATGACAGGCAGAATGAATGGCCTTTTAAGGCACCGGGTAGCAATATGTTTTCTTTTGTATACAGAATAACTAGCTGTAGTGTTATTAGATCCCTGCTTTATCTGATGAAGAAGCTTTCAATCTGCTGTTTAGAATAGGTGTTCTCTTTTGTATACAGAATTCACAAGTTATAGTTTGATTATTTGAGTGAAAATGTCACAGGATCCGTTATGCAGGCTCTGTGCTCTGGCTGTGTGTCTGTGTGCGTCTCTGTGTCTTGCTGCGTGATTTGTTTACATTACATTAGCTGCTTAGCAGATAAGGTTTCTCCTGACAGTGCCGTCTGAGGCTCTGTGTCTTGTTGTATTGAATCCACTGTTGTACTGTTTATTAATTCACTTAAATTTTGAGACGCTCCCTTTGGATTCCTCACTCCCCCCTCCCCGCTCCCTCTCTCCACTGCAGCTTCATGACTCAGCGTGATTTGTTGACATCTTGCTCTCATACTGAACGGAGGTCAGTACTTGGTCTGGTGGCAAATCCCCTTTAATGCACTATGATTATAACTTATTTACTGAACTGGCAACATTTAAAATTTCTGCATTAATATGAACATTAAGAAATTAAATGTTTCTTTTTATAACAAAAATGTGGCGAAATAATTGATATGTGAAAGTACACCAACTTTTCCTTATGGCACACACATTAAAGGGGTTTTGCCACGATCTCATTTCATACTTCCTGCATCCAGCTCTGTGTGCTCAGAAGGTGATTTGTTTGAATTGCATATCATGTGACCCAGCAGGATGACATCACCAGGCCTTTCCTCTCTCTAGTCAAAGAAAGGTCTGTTTACATGTAGAACTGTAATTAGCCACATTTGTAGCTCAGAGGTAAAACTTTTGCCTTCAGGCACAAGGGTCCCCTGTTCAAATCCCTGCAGGAACCAAACTTGTAGATTTTATTTCTCTTTATCAATGCACAGACCTGATTGAGGTTTCTTTTTCTTTAATTTATTTTCACTGTTTGACTAATTACTAAGGAGTACAGAGGACCGGAGTAGAATGACAGCACCTGGGGATAGAACACTCAGTAGCTGTCTGAGAAGAGAGGTGATGTCTGAGCATGTCTGACCAGGACTGAGGAGCTCTCAGCCCTGGTCGTATCTCCTGGAGATGAGCTGTAAACAATGGATCACTAAAAAAGCAGCTAAGACAAAAACGGTGCAGAATTTCTAATAATAATGAATGGTGAAAATGTTTATTATTTAATTTACAAACTTCCCAATTTTACTTAGTGGCACAACCCCTTTAAGGACAGATTTTCATTTTACTGACTTCCAAGTCCCGTGCTTGACTATCTCACCTCTCATCTACGCAAATGGTTTGATCTCCGTGCATGCTTGGCCAGAACTTCATGCATCTATTGATTGGTTCTTTACGCTAATACCACTACGTGATTTATATTTTTACAGGTTGTCCCACTCACTGGAGGCCCAGAAATCAGTTACAACAACAACACAAATAAACACGTTGAAATCTGGTCAACACATACCTCACTCAATGAGAATCAGGAGTTCCTCATGACATGTGAAGGCATTGTCTCCATTGCGATCAAGCACACCTGAACCTGACTCTCCATTATGCTGAATGATTTGGTAAGCATTTCTGGTGTCACTACACCAATTTCTTGTGTGATGTTCTTCTTTAATTCTAGGATAGTTTTGTGGCTTATTACAGTAAACTTAGCCCTTTTGGAGGCCCCAAAAGATAATGAATGGTGGGGTCTCGGATTACAAGCATGGTCACATTACAGGTGAGGAAGCTTGCCCCATCTAAAAGTAGCTAATGCAAATTTATTTATTGTCCAACTGATTTATGAACACATGGAAAATCTCCATATTGACAATACTGTGACCAGTACAATAAAAAAGATAGGGCCAATTATGCATTCCCGTGATATCACCCACCAGACCCCAATTCTGAGGTCTTGTGAATTTCATGAGATTTTCAGTTGCCCAAACTGATGTACTTTGAGAGTTTACATAGCTGGTCAAGTGAAACCATTCCTCATCTGTAAACCACATGACATCAAGAATATTTGGATTATTGGCAACAAATACAAACCAACAACAGTACAAAAGGTGTTTAAGACTTTTTTGGAGAAATTAACAATCTATCTTTAACATTCTATATCAGGGGTCTCAAACTGTGGCCCTCCAGCTGTCGGGAAACTACAACTTCCATCATACATTTATATAATCTATAACAGTAGGCATGATGGGAGTTGTAGTTTCCCAATAGCTGGAGGGCCACAGTTTGAGACCCCTGTTCTACATCATTTGTGAGATTTTTTTGCTTGCTTTAACCATGTACATCCAACAATGTTCCTATTGTTTCCAGTTTCTGCACCAATTTCTGAACACGTTGACTTATTACTTTACATTTCTTCACAAATTCTATTTGACAGGACTTAATGGATCCTGTTTTCCAACAGGTGTGCATGATGAACACACACTCTTGCCCAGTGTAGTGAGACATGAGAAGTACAGGCTCCTATAGCCTTCACAAATGAAAGCAAAATGTAGTTGATGAACGGTATAATGTGTAGAGCAAGAGCCAGGCTAACCATTCAAACTAGTCACTCAGTATTGCCTGTCGGTGACTAGTGACCAGGAACATATTCCAAAGGGTCCTTGATTCTCTTTGCGTAATGTATATTTTGACCACAATTCATTAGAATGTGTTCATTAGTCTTGGAATTAGAGCCAATTTTTCCAGGCCTCCAGCGAGCAGGACACCATGCATTATGTTATCATAATATTTATTATCCTTCTTCTGGGAAATCACTGGGTGCATCAACTATTCCCTATCAGTTTAGTGTTTATTGTCCATAGACTAGGATATCACTGTATTTGTTATTCCTGTGTTGTGTCTGCATTATCCTCATATTGTGATACAATGTCACCGGGATTAGTTTGTGCATCCTTCTTGCACTGTAGAAGGAAAAAAGATTCAGCATGCTATGACTGAAGGCAGCACGGTCATAAATGCAAACCGAGGTTACACATAGGTGTCTTTAAAATGCCCCTGGAATAAACCTAAGTTTTATGTGCAAAGCAACAGCTGGATATCTCTTTTATCTTGAATGAGGACTGACTCTCTGCTGTTACTTAAAGGGGTTGTCTCGCTACATAGATTCATCTTACCTCAGTCCTGTTTCCTTGGTTTCATTTTGAATTTAGGGGCGTGTTTACTGGCTTCTACTAGGCTGCAGTAGAAGCCAGGTCTATAGCTATAGCAACCAGTGCTGGCAGCCTATCATGAGAGATTGAACAGGTCTGCAGCTATAGTGACCTGAGAAGCTGATGCAGACTATACAAAAGGGGTTATCTAAGAACAGGTAGGACACTGTTAATGGACATATATTGCATAGTGACTTGTTTTTGCAAGATCTTTAACATAAAAAACAATCCTTGTAGTGAGACAACCCCTTTAAGTTTAGTCTTTACTCCTGTGTTGTGACATCACTATATTACTCCTGTCCTATAACACAACTGTGTCCTTAGTCCATTCACTGTTTAAAAGAGGTTTTATGATTTCAGACATTTATGGCATATTGATACGGTAAGTCCCACCTCGGCCCCCATAACCTCCCGACCGAGAATGGAGGAGTGGCTGTGCTAGAATGGTTACTCTCTATTAATTTCAATTACAGTTCAGAGTACAGCCGAATGCGACCAACTCCCATTGAAGTGAATGGAGTTAAACCACTCAAGAGCGTCTAATTTTCCATTCTGAACCAGAAGATTTTGTAATCCGATCTAGAGATAAGAGTGGGTTACAGAGGTGGGACACGCACATATCTGATATTTATAGCATATCCTATCCATATGCCATATGTGTCCAAGATGATAAAACCCATTTAACATAATTTTGAGACAAGACTGTAGCATTCTACCATCTGTATAACCACTGCATTTTAGGTGCTTAAAGGGAACCTTGTTGAGGACAGCACATGCTAGTGACAGACATGCTGTTTCCAGCGCTGTGTCCCTTATTCTGTAAGATGCTGGAGTTTTAGAGCATTTACCCCTCAAATCTTATTCACGAGCAGGTGCTAGCCCCGCCCATCAAAGGCTAGCCATGCCCACCTGGCAATAGGTTTATCAATTGAGGTGGACGGGGATAGCCTAAGGGGATGAAAAAAACAGACTCTCCTCATGACTCTTTTCTGGCTGAAAACGGCAGGCTTGAGCATTCAATACTCTAAGACTACAGCATCTTACAGAACAAGGGACTGCGCTGGAAACAGCAGGTCTGACACTAGCTTGTGCTGTGCTCAGCAAGGGGGGGCATAACCTATTTGACAGGTTCTCTTTAAGTATATAAGATGTAAAGAATGCAATTGGATCTAGAATTGGCCAACATTTCCTATTCTATTAAACCAGTGCTACAAAATGCATATGATGTTGGGGGTCCCTATTACAGATTACACTAATATGTTTTTAAATAAACACAATCCTTGTTAGGAAGCTACACTAGATGTGGTTCAGCCAGAAATATTGTGTAAAACCTGCATATTTGCTTCTTTTTATTCCCCCCTATTCTTTCTCCATGGATGACACTTCAATTAAATTAGATATTGCCACCCTATAAATGAATGAAGAAAAACACAAAATACATGTCACAAATCAAAAACGCTCAATTTGTTTCTGTTTACCAATAAAAAGATAAATAATGCCTATTTACCTACACGGGCAAACAAGAAAATATAAAAGATAAAAACAAGTTAAAGTATTACCACTAAGTCCCTGAAACTTGAAAGCTTTGGGAAGAAACATTACGGACGGGCAGTTTAACACAATGAGCC
Source organism: Phyllomedusa bahiana (assembly GCA_025379985.1). Classification (NCBI taxonomy): domain Eukaryota; kingdom Metazoa; phylum Chordata; class Amphibia; order Anura; family Hylidae; genus Phyllomedusa; species Phyllomedusa bahiana. The sequence goes on from JAODAL010010850.1 coordinate 91,419, forward strand.
AGTATAATCCAATGACATGCTCGGCCACACAAGAGAAATTATCTACTCTATAACTCCAGAACAGAAATATGAAGCGCTAAAGGCCAAACTTTACTGTGCACAAACCATATACTGTACAAGAACATATGACAAAATGTTCTATTGAGAAACAGGTGACCAATAAATATAAATCTTTTTATTAAACACTTCCTTACTGTACCAAAATGATCAAACATATGGTCCATAAGTGGCTGATAATAAAGTTTTACTTCATACATCGCATAAAAGGTAATAGCCAGTTACATATAGTAATTTCTCTCTGTGTAATGAATGTAGTGGAATTTGGTACTTTTATCACACTATTGTTCTTAAAAGTTTTCTAAAAGTTTGGACAAGCTATGGTCATCTTCTTGCATCTTTCAGCAATTTGTTAATCATTCTTTTTAAGGACATTTATCATCCATATTTGTCAATCAAGTTTTTCAAGAATCTTTGGATTTTTTTATTACTTAGATAAGAAAAAAATCCTGTTTTTCACACTTCATGTTCTGTAGAAATCACCTCTAAGCAGTCTCCTTGTTGGTATTGCAATGAGTACAATGACAGGTAACAATTTTTTAGGTTATGTCTGTCTACACAGCACAGGTTTTTCATCGGATTTACGGCGGATTCAATATTTAGAATCCACCAAAAGTCAAACTGTACCCAGTGCTGTGTAGATTGCAATGAAAAATCCGTGCTGTAGTCTATACAGCACAGATTTTTTCCAGTCGATTTAAAAATTCGCTGGATTCCGGGGGATTTTCTAACCTGTTCCACTGGACGACTTCTCTCAGCCATACCTCGTCCCTACAGAATGTAACACACAAACATATTAGACTATGTTCACACGGCTGATTTTGGGACAGATTTCAGTCCGTATTGCGCGCCGTACTGCGCGTAAATATGGCTGAAATCCGTCCCTGTCATTCTGGTAATCCACAGTTCTCATAGAGAACTATGGATTCCATCTCCTCTCCCCGCTCGCGAAATACGGCGAGCGGGGAGAAAGTGACATGCACATTATCCCGGCGGGATACGCGCCGTGGATAATGAAAGTCTATGGGGCCGGCGAGCTTCCGGCCCCCCGCCCCCGTACACACGCCGTAATTGCGGGCGAAATCCGTCCCGCAATTACGATGTGAATCAGCCGTGTGAACATAGCCTTAGACCTCCCTTTATCAGCACTTCCCTACCAATTCCTAACTCTGTTATGAGCGACCCCCATAAAGTAACAAATTAGTAATGTTAATGTTTGAAAAATCCCGGCACTCGTACAGAGGATTCCACGGAGGCGATGACAGGAAAACACACTCTCTTTATTGGAAGGTTATAAAATATCCATTAAAAACATTCAGAAAAGAAAGTTTACGCGTTTCAGGCCTTCTGCATGGCCCTTAATCGCAGAAGGCCCGAAACGCGTAAACTTTCACTCTTGAATGTTTTTAATGGATATTTTATAACCTTCCAATAAAGAGAGTGTGTTTTCCTTCATCGCCTGTGAATCCTCTTGCGAGTGCCGGGATTTTTCAAACATTTGCTTCTACTAATTGGACATCTACAGCCGGATGTCATTCCCTTGAGCACCGTCTAGCAGTGAGGAAGGAGGTTCTCCCGTTAACCGCAGAATCCCAAAGAGGACGGGTGGACCGCGCAGCTTAGGTTATTTGGTGAGCACCACTTTTTTCTTTTTATATGTATAAATTAGTAATGTTGCCTGCCAATAGGCAGGTAGTTATGTATATAGACCCCCGTAGGTAGGTATACAGGCCCACTGTTGGTAGGTAAAGTAGCCCACTGCAGAACGATAGGTATATATGCCCCCTGTAGGTAGATATACAACCTTCAGCAGGCAGGTATAGTCATCTGTAGATAGGTAGGTATATTTGTCCCCTGTAGCTAGGTAGACAGCCTCCTGTATATACTGCCCCCTGTAGGTACGTAGGTAGGAGTCGGCTCCGGGAGCTAGATAAGGTCATCACGCTGCCTATGCTGGGACATTGCTCCCGGCTTCTCCTAGGCCGGAAGCCTATGGGCTACTGACTTAGGAGATACAGCGGTGCAAGAGGCATGATCTCGCCTCCTGCAGCAACATAGACACGCAGCGAGTCCGGCCTGAACATATAGGTGCTACCCGAACCTGTCGCAGGGGCCGACTTACACCACTGGGCCACCTACTCTACCCAATGGAAAAGACGGCCCTGAGCGGGAGTCCTCCTCTATGAACCGGAGGTAAGATCCAGTCCTATGGATTTGGCACTTCCATTTATAACATAATGAAATGTAGAAATATATGGCAAGACATGGCTTCCTCCAAGATTACAGTTGAGTATTTTGGGTTAAAGAGAAGTCTGATACACACTGATCAGCTAATCAAATGCCAATTTCTATTTTTTTTTTTATAAAAAGTTTTAATTGTGAGACAACCCATGCACATACATCCTATTAGGGCAAATAGACATTATAGGCCTCATGTATGAAAACTGTCTAGGTCTAAGACTTTCTTTGTTAGCAAGTAATCAGAGCTCCCCTTTCATTTCATATAGTGCTCTGAAAAAATGAAAGGGGAGCACTGACTGGGTGCTATTGGCAACAAAGAAAGTTTTCGATCTAAAATGTTTTCATAAATGTCCCTCTATGTATTTGACCAAATGAGGTTTAACATTTCATAGGTACATATAGCATCTCACATGGCAAGCCAGCACCCTGTTCTGCACTGATGGAGAGCACCATTCCTGGGCAGTGCTGTCTGCTGCAGATGGGTGTCTCTGGTTTGGGTGATAAGTCATTTTTCAAGGGTGGGACACTGACTTACTTGGACGTCCTGCTTATGGGTGGCAATAGAAAGGCACTTTTCTTCCGTTTGGAGGGAAGCTATTTCACATGCCTAAGGTATACATACTTGTATTTATGTTTCTATACTTTCATTTGCAGTTAGAGTAAAGTATATGCTTTCCAATATTTTTATCATATGGTGTGTTATCACAATAAAAGTATATGCGCTTTTATGTTCATTGCTCTTTTTTACACTAAGGAGTTCAAGCTTTTGTAACTTGCCATACTGTGATGAGTGCTCATTTTTGAATGCGGCAATATGTTATGTGTTTTTTACATCTTGGGTCTACATAACATTTCAGTGTTTATTAAGAAACATGGATCTGGTGTAGAATAAGAAAGTATTTGTAGTCATAATAAGTAAGTTGAAACTGTTGGCCCAGATGTCAGAGTAAAGATAAAGAGAGAGAGGATATGGTCTGCTTGAATTAATTAGTGGCTGTTCTAAAATAGTGGCTGTCTAAACAGCGTGTGCACCCAAGCAAGCACTCAGGCTGCTAATCCCCTGCATTTTTTCTCCATACAAAAATCCTGCCTTCCAGCTAGTAACAGACAGATGGGAACGGTTAGCTGCATATTACCTTAGAACAAATGGTCATGCGGGTTTTATAAAACATTGTTTGTTGGTATTCTGTCATGAAAACTCCCAGACTTAGAGTGTCAATCAGTGCAACCATCAGTCACATCAATATAAGAATGGGCTAGTAAATGAGATCCATTAGCTGGGTGTACATTACCAAGTGAGTGCATGTTACAGAGTACACAGTAACTTAAGCACTATTACATTTTCCATTATATTCTAGTATGACCAAGTTTGACTGTCAATGCATTTAAAATAATAAAGTTGAAAAATTTAGATTGCTTGCTTTCTTGCACTCAAAATATATTCCTTGAAGTTCAGTACATTTTGTTAGCTTATCATGTGGATTCCTGGTGCTCTTATTCTTGGATAGTATAAAAATGAAATGGATAATGGCAATTCTTGAGTTTGGCTAGGTCCACACTTGCATCTTTATTTTTTAATGTTTTCATTCCGTCAAAGGAAGAGAAAAACAAAAATAATGGCAGTGCCGGATCTGTCCCCTAAAGGACACCAACAGTGCCTGTAAGACCCCATTGATTATAATGCCCACTGTCTGGCTTCTGTCATAGTTTCTGTCATTTAAACCAAAAAAAAAAAATAGCGCAGAATGCTGCACATTTTTGTTTCCTTCATTCTTGTTTTATTGATCTTGCTTTAGACAGAGAAATGTGTCAGAGGTTATGTCATTGAGGGTTAAAGGACCCCAACAATTACTAGAATAGTGGTTCTCTTCCAACTATTTTTAGCTTGGAGAAGATACCCCAGCAAATCATGATGGCAATGCTTCAGGAATGTGATGAACATGTTGAGAGAAAGAATGATCAGTGGGTCATTTTAAGTAGGCAGGCTCCATATCTTAAAAATAATACAACAGGAATGATAAATTACAGGAGGGGTACTTCAACATAATATATACATTTATTTGTGTGTGCATGTATATATACACACACACGCAAATAAATATACACAAGAGTAGGTGCATTAAATTGCAGTGTGTCATACCATCTAACCTCAGCATGGTCTGCGTGCAAGACAACCGGCAAGAGTACCTGACAACGCCACACTTTTGGAGTTGTGTGGCATTTATCAGCCAGTTCCGCAGGGCATTGCTTACAATGAAGCAGTCATCAGTGTGTGATGTAGCCAAAGAATGTCCACTCCTTTGCCTTTCTGTGACTCTTCCAATGTCTCTGTATCTTTGTTGCAACCTGCTAATGACACATTGTGACACTTCAAGCTCAGTGGCCATTTTCATCTGAGAGCATCCTGCTTGAAGCCTCGCAATAGTGAGGTACTGTTGATCAATTGTAAGGTGTTGTCTTGGTCTCATGATGTCAAAATTTAAACAGCATGATGAGGAAGACTGTTTAAATCCCAATTCAAAATGATCCCCTAAATGTATTGGGCGATTCGGTGATCAAACACCTGTTGTGAATTTCGCCATTAAGCTCCTTGTTCGAGATCAGCAGGTTGTGCAATGAATATATATATATATATATATATAACATATACACACACACACACACACACACACACACCTGCTATCACCCTAGCAAGTCTTCAGCAGCAGGCAGGCTTCTCATGAAATGCGCTGACATAGGCCAGAAGTTTGCACAGTTATTAGGCTTCCCAGTTTCGTAGAGAGAGCAGTTTCAATAACAGATGCTTGGTAAAAAAGAATTCCTGTGCCTACATTTTTTATTAATATATGATATACATTTATTAATATATGACTTGGTGCATTAAATTGTAGTATGATATTTCCATGTCAACCCATGAGAAAATACAGAATCCTATGAGAAGCCCGTGTGCTGCTACTGATTTTCCTGCAGGATACCAGGTAACCTGTCTTAACCATAGCCTTGGAATCTTACCATCAACACACTCAAACTTGTAAAGGGATCATCTAGAAGCTATGTAGTGATCAGAAATGTCAAAATATAGCACCAACGTATTCTGCAGTACAATTAATGAATACTCAGAATACTACTACTAATGGACACAAAGATTAACAGAAAATTATATTTTGTGAATAAAATAAAAAACTTATTGATAAACTGAGGTGGTTTTCAACCCAGTACCATACACAGTCTCCTGTACCTTTCAAAACCTTAGATTCTCTACCAGGGATCTTGTAACTCAGAGCACATATCTTGGCAGTAAGCCATTAACTCCAATCTGTATAACCAGTGATGTGATAAGGAACTTGTAATATAGTGACTAGTAATAATAAAAATGAGCAATGATCAGGGCTGGAGAGGATGAAAAGGCAAATACAATATAAATTCTTTTCAGAAAATGTCACTGACACTGTTAAAAGCCCTTTGGGCTCTGGAGATTAAGACTCTATATGAAATAATTAGTATATGCAATTCATGGGGAAATTAGCAATGCAGTTAAAACAAAACTAATTATCCAACAATCAGATCGGACTAATCCCTTTTTATTATGTACTTCTGTTAGTTACCATCAAAGGGCTTGTAAAGAACATCCCAGACGCATTACATTGGTCCTGATTAACTGCTTGGCAGCTCCAGGGTCTGCTCTCTTACTTTGCAGTACCGAATTACAACACCTAATGTCTACAGGAATTCAGCCAGACCATAAAACATGTCAAAAAGCAACACGTAAATAATGACACACACGGTACAATGATGTGACCCAACAAATATGATGTGATGAATTTACTAAATGGACTAATAGTACTCGTGTCTAGCCAAACACAAAGTCAATTTTAATTAGTTAATACTGACTTTATTTACAGTACAAGTCCAACCTCCAGAGCTAGTTAGCATTTCTCAATTATGAGCATTCAGAAATGAGGATATCGAACAAACAAAATCTGGTTTTACGGGGACTGAAATCTGAGGAATATAGAAGACTGATGGAAAAAAAAGACCACATTGTCCATCTTGTCTTAACTCATCTCCTTTGTGTTTTTATCACAGGGAAGATATATTATTATTATTATTATTATTTATTTTAGAGCGCCCGTGGTTCCAGAGCGCTGTACATTCAGGTTTCATACATAACATAGGTCAAACAAGTACAAAGGTTACAAATTAATAACTAACAACTGGTACAGAAGGAGAGAGGTCCCTGCCCCTGAGTGCTTACAATCTACAAGGAAGGTTGGAAGAAACAGAAGGTAAGGGGTGACAATGTTTGTGGACGGTGTTATCCCAGGCAGGTTTGCATTCATTTACTGTTGATTTTCCAACCACATCTGCCGGAAGTTTGTTCAAGCATCTGCTATTCTTACAGTAAAATAATATTTTCCAACATGGCTTCTGATTACAGGGGTGTAAACATCAATCAGCTTAAAAGAAGACGATTAGGACATGAAGTGTAAGGTCATGCGGCCAAGAAACAGCCAAAAACCACGTTGGCAGTTTGTTCACTGTGGTACAAACTGATTAATAGTTGTGTGGACTTGGAGGTAGAACTACTCTTCATCCTCAAAATCATGCAGCCATCAACTGTCTATTCATGAAGTCGGTCATTATTTTGTAGGTGAAGTGTTTTAACAGCCAAACCATATGGCCATTTAAGAGGTATTCCCACCATTTAGTTTCACAGAGCCGGCTCTATAAAGCCAGCTTCAGGTTCAAACTTTCTGGTTAGGCTGTGGACGGTTCTATAGCAGGGATTGGCAGCTCAGCTCTGTTATTCCTAACTGATCATGTTACTGTGACAAGAGTGAAAGAGCTTTGTAAACTGTAGTACACAAAGCTACAGAGCTCAAAGACTTGTCAGTAACAGATAAACAAGTCTGCTACTGATGAGACTCAGCAGGGAATGACATCACCATGGTTGGACAAGGCAGCTGGAGCAATGACAGCAGAAAAAGATGACTGGTAACTAAGGGAATCTTGTGTACACAAGCAGAATATAAAATGTCCTCAACTGTATCTCGTAAAAAAAAAAGCAAAACAGAATAGCAATGTACACTGCTCAAAAAAATAAAGGGAACACTAAAATACCACATACCGTATATACTCGAGTATAAACCGAGGCACCTACTTTTGCAACAAAAAAACTGGGAAAAAGTATTGACTGGAGTATAAGCCTAGGGAGGAAAATGCAGCCGCTACTGGTAAATGTAAAAAAAAACATAATATCGATACCACTAAAATTACAGAGGCAGGTATAGGCAGTTTAATGTCCCCCATAGTCAGGATATAGGCAGGTATATGTCCCCCATAGGCAGGTTATAGGCAGGCATATGTTCCCATAGGCAGGTAATAGGCAGGTATATGTCCCCATAGGCAGGCAATAGGCAGGTTATAGGCAGGTATATGTCTCTATAGGCAGGTTACAGGCAGGTTATAGGCAGGTATATGTCCCTATAGGCAGGTAATAGGCAGGTAAATATCTCTTATAAGCAGGTTATAGGCAGGTAAACATCCCCCATAGGCAGGTTATAGGCAGCATCTTAAGTTTGCCAATGAACACATATACACACACAAGTACTTACCCTCGCTGCTCCGACTCCTAGGCGCTCCGTCTTCTGACACAGGCGGCGTGATGTCATCAGGCCGCGCAGGCAGTGTGATAACAGCACGCTGCCTGTGCAAGTCTGCGGCCGCCCGGAGTCCACTGCCGAGCAGGGAGCGGGCGCTCTCTGCTCCGCAGTGGTAACTTCATCTGTATGTGCTCCCAGAGGAGTCTGATACAGGTGAAGAGATCGCAGACAGCGCCCTGTCAGCTTACTCGATATTCTGCTATATGTGCTCCCTGAAGAGTCGCATATAGCAAAAGTGTCTCTGCCGGTGCCTGGGCCATCGTAGCGCCCGAGCGCCGACAGTGACTCGTGTATAAGCTGAGGACGAACTTTTCAGCAAAATTTCAGTATATATGGTACTAAATCTCAATGAATGAAATATTCCAGTGCATCTTTATTCACTACATGGTGGAATGCGTTGAGAACAATAAAACATAAAAATGATCAATGAAAATCAAAATAAATGTCACATGGAGGTCTGGATTTGGAATGATACTCAAAATCAAAGTGGAAAATCAAATTTCAGGCTGATCCAACTTCAATGGAAATGCCTCAAGACAAGGAAATCAGGCTCAGTAGCGTGTGTAGCCTCCACGTGCCTGTATGACCTCCCTACAACACCTGGGAATGCTCCTGATGAGGCGACAAATGTTATCCTGAAGGATCTCCTTCCAGATCTCAATTAAAGCATCAGTCAACTCCTGGACGTCTGTGATGCAACGTCATGTTGGTGGATGGAACGCGACATGATGTCCAAGATGAGCTCGATTGGATTCAGGTCTGGGGAACAAGCAGGCCAGTCCATAGCATGCAGAAACTGCCGAAAAAACTTCAGCCACATGAGGTCTAGCATTGTCATGCATCAGAAGGAACCTAAGACCCACTGCACCTGCATATGGTCTCACAATGGGTCTAAGGATTTCATCCCAGTACCTAATGGCAGTCAGGGTACCTCTGGCTAGTACATGGAGGGCTGTGCGACCCTCCAAAGAAATGCCTCCTCACACCATTACTGACCTACTGCCAAACCAGTCATGCTGTAGGATGTTGCAGGCAACAGAACGTTCTTCACGGCATCTCCAGACTCTGTCATGTTTGTCAAATGTACTCCACACAGGGCGCCAATGTCTAATCTGTCAATCTATGTGTTCTCTGGCAAATGCCAATTGCCCTGCACAACATCGACTTCTGGACAAAGGGCCCTCTGTTTCTGACAGTTTGAGCACACACACGCAGATTAGTGGCCTGCTGAAGGTCATTTTGCAGGGCTCTGGCACTGCTCCTCCTGTTCCTCCTTGCACAAAGGAGGAGGATGCAGTCCTGCTGCTTGATTGTTGTCCTCCTAGAGCCCCCTCCATGTCTCCTGGTGTACTGGCCTGTCTCTCTGCATCTGCTCCATGCTCTGGACACTGTGCTGACCGACACACCTAACCTTCTTGCCACAGCTCGCACGGATGTGCCATCCTGGATGATCTGCACTACCTGAGCAACATCTGTGGGTTATAAACACCACCTCATGCTACCTCTAGAAGTGAGAGCAATAACAAGATGCAAAAGTGACCAAAACCACACCCAAAAAAGGAGGAGAACATAGAAATGGTCTGTGGTTACCACCTGTAGGGGTTGTCATGCTAATTGCCTATCATTTCTATCTGTTGTCTGTTCCATTTGCACCAAACCAATGCTGGTAGATATAAAGATATATACTCGCGCCACCAGTCCAACTATCCAGGGAGATCCTGAACTCCCATACGTACTTCAATGTTGCAAATGATAGGTAGATACAAGTACATAACAAGCTTTCATTTATTAAACATCTTCAGTAACAAACTTTTAAAATATTGCACAGCAAGTTACTTGCATTAAGATGTAAATAGATACGTGGCCGACAGTCCTGACAAGTCCATCAGTATATGCCTTTTTCATGCTTCATCTCGGCATAGCCTCTCCAGCAGGAGTGTGCGAGTGAACAGGCAGGCTCAGCGCACACGCACGTGACGTTTCAGGAGAATCCCTCCCCCTTTCTCAAGCGCTTGAGCGTCTTAAATAGTCACCTTTATAAAAGACTCAATTAATGAAATTTGTCAGACTCTAACCTCTACAACATGTGCAAGACCAAAGAGCTTTCTAAGGATGTCAGGGACAAGATCATAGACCTGCACAGGGCTGGCATTAACTTTGGCATTAACTCAACTCGCCGTATTTGGAGGAAGAGAAATGCTGCCTATGACCCATAGAACACCGTCCCCACTGTCGAGCATGGAGGTGGAAACATTATATTTTGGAGTGTCTGCAGATTCCTCTGGATGTAGATGTCCATTTCCCTATTCCCTGTGCCGTCCCTGGCCACAGACCTTCTGACCGGGCACATACAGGATCCAGCATATCCTTTTGAGCGCTTTTGCTTGCTCTAACAGCATTATCATCTCTATACGTATCTTTTTTGTATACTACTCGGCATCCTACATAGATGTTATTTGAGAAAGGCTACTGTCTCCTCTCCTGGGATGTTCGGGACCTGTGGTAACATCACAGTCACATGACCTCCCTGCACAGGTCCTTCATCCCTCTGCTAAGACAACATGTCCCAGGACTGTGGGTGAGGCTTTGGAACACCGGTGCCCCCCCCCCACCTTTCTCTCTGCCCGCCCTTAGGGACGGCCCTGTGTATGGGGAGCTGCAGCAATGACTTCTGCTATGTCTTATTTTCAGGGGACGCCTTATATTGGGAAGTTTGAAAAAAATCTCTCATGTCTTATTTTCAGGGGTGTCTTATTTTCGGGGGAAACACGGTATACATATGTGTTGACTGTGCAACTGGAGAGGGGTCTAGCAGCTATGGAAGTCCTCACCAACCTTGTCCAGAACTATAAAAAACGTGACAGGTTTCTCTAAAAGCAATGCCACATCTGTTTACAGGTTGTGCGTGGTATTGCAGCTTACACTAATTCAATGGAGATGAACTACAAAACTAAACAACTGGCTGTGGTCAGATGTAGGGTGATTTTTAGAAGAAGAGTCATATTTTCTAATATTGTACAACCATTTTAAGGGCTACTTTGTACTATCAATTAGGACTTAACTAATGGCTTTAATATCCACAATCCCTGGTGAATTGTTAGAGAGAAATAGTGTGTACAGTGTTGTGTTACTTAAGGGAACGGGGCCACAATTTTTTTGTGTGCCTACCCTTAATTTAGAAACCAAGTTTCATATTCAAATCATCATTCTTCATTGGCTAAACTTAATGTGACACATCCCGCCCGCCACTGTCCACCAAAAATAAACCTGACTAGAAGCCAACCAAACTGAAGTAATATTAATAAAACATAAACAGAATCATTACAAGAAATTCGGTCTAACCTGTAAGAGTTTGACAAACTCATTTATGTCTTCAGTACCAGATTCTGAGCAGAAATGATAGCCATGAGGAAATGATGATGATACCTTGAGGCATAATGTAGAGGTCAGATCTCTTGTGTTTCAAAGAGTCAGCTTTTATCATATGTGGAGGCTCCTTTGAGAATTTAAAATTCATCGCACATTATTTTAAATTTTGTAAAATCAGAGTGACCACAACGTAAAAAAATAAA